>CAJNDS010002249.1:396522-399022 GCA_905221605.1 Symbiodinium natans
TCATCAACACCTCGACGAATAAGAAGGAATGGGGGCGACTCGAGCGGCTGATGAACGGACCGCGAGGACTGGACTTTCCGCACATGCGTGCCATGTTTGCTGGAAAGAAGGCAGAAATTTGATTCATTTAGACATGTGACTCCAGATCTCTCTCTCTCTCTCTCTCTCTCTCTCTCTCTGCAAGCATGAGTCCTGCATTGCACCATGATGAAATCATTGCTCAAACTAAGGACCGACTCCAGCTCTTAAGGAACTGGATCCAGCAAGGACAAAACGCGAGCGCATGTGAGGCGGAAATCGCGCTCGAGAAATGCCACAAAAGTTCGTTCAAGAAGGACAGGGAACTCCTCAAAGTGTCTGAGATGGTGGCCAGAGGATTTTCAGAGCGTCTAGGTCGCATGCATATTGCACGCGGTGTTCCGCTACCAATTTTGGGAGGAGGGGAAATATATATCTCATATCTAACTGAGGCGCAAGATCCAGCGCATTGTCACCACGCAGGTGTGCTGCATATTGGGTGATTCACTTTTGTCAATTCGCTGGGCATTCTCAGCAAGCAGGTCTTCGCATGTGCAAACTTCCTCTGAATATGTACGCTTTAATACACAATGCAGGCCGGCATCCCAGATGAAGACGTTCCGGACTTGGTGTCGGAAAACCTGTATTGGGTTACGACAACTTGCAAGGTGGAGGAAACGGACACCACATCCAGTACAGCTCGCCTCACTGCGCATGTGGCTCCCAGCGCTGAGATGGTTGGCACGTTCCACCCCTCTGCTCCAGCCATCATGCCAGCCTCTTCCAGACCCATGGCCCCAGGTGTCACCAACGATCTGATGAGCCACATCTCAGAGAGTCACTTGCCCAGTTTAACTCTGGCCTGTAGGGGCGCGTATACAGTTGGACCATTAATGTCGTGAGTCCTAACCCCTAAACCCTAAAAACACTTCTCGTTGCAATCCTTCTAAGCTCTTCACGCTCGAGCAGATCCGCAACCCCCATCTAAAACCCCTAAAAACCCTGCTGTGGGCACCAGCTGGCGTCCAGTCTCCGGTTGTAGGTTTAGGGTTTAGGGGTATATCATTAGGCCATTTTGGGGGGGTTTTGGGGTTTGGCAGCGGGGGGGGTTGTTTGTTCAGGGGAGGCATGGCGCCAGGACTTGGGAAACTGGATCCTGTTGTTTGTTCCGGTGAGGCATCGGGCCAGGGCTTGGGAAACTGCGTCCTGTTCACACTCCTGAACATGCACCAATATGTTTTTCCCAAACCTTGAACCCATAATCCTAAACCTGTGCTCTCGAAAGCCCAAGCCATGGAAGTGCAGGAGCTCTAGACCTCAGCCTTTGCGCCCAAATGTGAATGCCTATCTATGGTTGAGTTGAAAATTGCACCCTCCACATTTTTTGAGAGGATGCATGCAAAGGGGGGGCTTCTGAGTGCCTAAACCCTAAACCCTAAACCCTAAACCCTAAACCCTAAACCCTAAACCCTAAACCCTAAACCCTAAACCCTAAACCCTAAACCGGCAGCATTTGTTCCGAACCCGAAACCTTAAACACAAAAGCACCCCAGCAGGAAATCAAGGGTGAGGGTTTGAAGTAAGGAAGGGTTGGCTTGTATCAGTTCTCAAGTCTGTGTCTGAAACTTGCATACCTTTACGTGGGAGGAAACCCCTTTGGGGCATCTTCTAGATCACCGAACATGTTGGAACAAGTTAAAACCCTAAAGCCTATATAGCAACCCCGGATCCAAGCCTTTGCAGCCAAGATGTGACTGCCCGCGCAGCCGTGGCAGCAGCAGCTGTGGCCAACGCGACCGGGGCCTCCACAGCTCCTGCTGGCAAGGCGAAAGCGAAAAGCAAGGCCAAGGCCAAGGCCTATCCGTGTGGCCCCGCAGACTTTGATGACATTCGTGAGAAGCTCCGCTTCTAGGTTTCATTTTATTTGCTGCAGGACAAGTCATAAGTGGAGCAAGGTTACAAACACCCACCCCTACAATCTCGACCCCAGGTGCCGCCATCAAGAAGGAGATGCAGGCATGCAACGCTGTCGCTGTGGATTTGCCACAGAGACATGCTCTCCGTGTGGACATTGAGAAAGCCCATGCCGTGTTTTCTGACTTGCTTGACAAGTGCCTCGACTGATATCCTAAGTTTGATGGGCTTTCTGCGCGCTACTGTGACCCTGAACACCTTAAGTCAGGTCCCCATAAGCCCTAAGCCGCAGAGCTGCAGAGCTCCTCGAATTCAGGCTGCTCGTTGTCAGCACAGACGAAGCCTTGGGCAAGATCCGCGTGAAGTCGAACGAAACGGATGCTTGGGCTACATTATTTGGAGGAATAATCAAACTTGCAAAAGTAGTTTTTTTTGGAATAGTAGTAAACATAGTCGTCGTAGTAGTAGTAGTAGTAGTAGTAGTAGTAGTAGTAGTAGTAGTAGTAGTAGTAGTAGTAGTAGTAGTAGTAGTAGTAGTAGTAGTAGTAGTAGTAGTAGTAGTAGTAGT
>CAJNDS010002249.1:401522-436522 GCA_905221605.1 Symbiodinium natans
CACCTGGGGGGGGGTGGGGTTGAGGTGGGGTCTTTTGAGGGTTTATGTCGAGGGTTTTGTGGTGGGGTTTTTTGGGTTGGTAGAAGTGGGTTAGGCACTATTGGCGGTCATCTGCCAGTGGGGTCGGTTCATTAACGTACTTCCCTTTCGAACCATTCGCAACGGGGAGTACGTTGCTGGAGTGGGTGTTACTTCCGGGCGGCTTGAAAGGCATCAAGATGGTGGGGCACCATGATAAATCTTGCCCCTCGATTCCACAGGGAGACCCAGATCCACCAATAGGGCGGGCGGGCTCTGGTCTAGGACCCAAGACTGGAATGAAAGCCCACCTCCTGCATGTCGAGCCCTATATATCCGAAGTTCTTTCAATCCTAAAACGTTACCCTCAACCTAAACGTGCTTGGAGCCGGTAGCTAGCTCAGTGAAGGGTTTTGCAAACCTCTGCAGCTGAAGCTCAACTGTAGCCCGAAGAAAAAATCTGGAATCGAAATGCCTTTAAACGAATATTGAATACACTTATCTATATCTCAGGTGGAGAACATCAAGTATGTGCGGGTCCAGGCTCGCGCTGTGGCTGCCGAGATGCGCAAGGATGCAAAGTCCGCCTCCACGCGCAGCTAGTGGTGGCAAGTGAAAGGTGTGCAGCTGTCCATGTGGGAGTCATGACAACAGATCAAAAATATCCTATGATCGATTGCAGTTGCTGAAAATCAGCCACATACAAATGTAACAGTACGGAACACACAGGGGCTATCAGTTTATACTTGGACTGGATCTGTTTCAGCGGTTCTCCCATGCTGACTATATATACAGCATCTGACTGGGAGCAGGCGCGGAATGCGTGTGTACATGCATTCAGGGGTGCGTTTGTGAGAGATGCGTGCTACTGACGTGCGCTGACTGGGTTCAGTATCTGTGAGGCAGTGCTGCCTTAGATCACGGCGTGCATAGCTAGTACCGGAGCTAGCTTGCTACTAGCTGTATAAGGTTGTACATTCGCATGTAGGCTTTTCCGTATATAGCATGGCAAGCCTAGCGCTCCGTTCCAGTGTACGCTGTGTGGCAGACGCAGCAGCAGCTTGAGATCGCGATGCTCTGTGACAAAAATCGGCTGAGGAGTTCTGTTTGTCACATGCGGTCTCTACTTTTGCATGTGTAGCCCATATACATTTAAACGCTACCCCGCAGGTCAAGCGCAGCGTGACCTACACCGAGACATTGACCGAGTGTGACCTGGTATAGTTTTTCAGCTTCAGCCCGAACCCTAAACCTTCTCGAGCCTCAACCCTAAACCCTCCAAGCTTCCGTTTTTGTCCTATTCACTTGAACCAAGGGTTTTAGGGCTTAGGGTTTAGCTTCGAAACTAAACATAACGTGGTGTGCCTCACTGTCACGCAAGGCTGGTGGAGGAGATCGGCCGCGGCAGCCTGTCAGTGACTGCTGCTCGGAGAGTGGCTGGGCTGTATGGCTCTGCAGCTATCATGTGACTTGCAGAAATATTTGTTTTACGGAAGGTTTTTGCAACATGTTGTATATACCATTTACCCTAAACCCTAAACCCTAAACCCTAAACCCTAAACCCTAAACCCTAAACCCTAAACCCTAAACCCTAAACCGTGGCTCGTGTGAGTCGGAATGCCTTCAAGTGCTGCAACTAAGAAATGACCGAGAAAGAGGGCTTCATGAGAGGCTCCAGCGGCAGGACCTGGCCTTGAAGGTCAACCTGCAAAAATTTCCGCTGCCGGTTTTGAACAAAAAGGACAAGGTGCAGACTGTCCAGTGGCCATTTTGCATGCCGCATGATCTGGTGCCTGGGACTTGCTATATAGTCTTCCTTTTTTTTGACTTTTGTTTTCAAACTGGCTTACAAAACCATGGATACGAACATGTTGCCCAGATTTCGGCAATGATCGATGCTGGCTACCTCGACGTACTGGTTAATCGCGCAGAGCTTTCAGGCTTCTGGGAACAGTTTCGTTTGGAGTTTTCAACGCACCCGGCAGTATCGACATCTGATGCCTCCGTCACGCATGTCCCGCTGGCCATCTATGGTGCCATGGATGCAAAAAAACACTTTTCGAGTCTTAAAGCCTCATGTGAACCATGCTTTGTTTTTTATTGCCTGAAGAAGACACCGAAGACACCTCAAATAACTACCTGAACAGCTTGAAGCCCTCAATTAAGTATCCTGAAGCCTTTTTTGGGTTCCTCGAGGCGACGAAGCATCGGCCCTGAACACATCATGGATGGTATTGACTTGGAGTCCAGTCTGCAGTGCTTACCGCACACTCTCCCGAGCCTCGAGGTTTGTGATCACAACCATTCCATCGGACTTGTACGTGAAGGACCGAGACCGTGGTGGCATAAACGTCACGCTACAGGAAGCCATGAAGATCATAGTGTCCAGCTTTGCAAAGCTGGCACACACTGGTGTTCAGGTTCGGGACTTTCCATCCTGCGGTGGATCTATCGTGTTTTGCCTTGCTTTATTTTTCCTATTCAGCGTTAGAGCCTTTTTTAGTTTAGGGGTAACGGTTTAGGGTCACGGGGTGTATACTACAGAAACAGATGGTATAGCCAAGGTTGGAGACTTCCGCTTTTGGGTGGTGGTTGCAAGAGGGGACTGGAAGTACTTTTGCCAGTGTTTCAACTTGAACCGCCACGCGTCCTCGGAACAGGCGTGCAGGGTTGAGGGTTAAGGGCTAAACTACTTACATCTCAGTTCCCTGTTGCCCTAAACCTTGCCCTCAAAAACTTCCAAGAGCTCACCCTGAAAGGTTTGCTGGATGTGTCTTGCCGACAAGGGAACACGCAGCATGGAGTACTGCTACACGGACGTATCTTCACAGGCTCGTTGGCGGCAGACATACGGAGTGCGGGCGCCGTATGCTTATGCTCCATCGTATCTGCAGCTACCAGGATTCGAATTTTCAATGGTGAGACCGGATGTTTTACATGTTTTTCATCTCGGCGTGGGCAGAGACTTAATTGGCTCCGCCATGAGAGTGTTGCTGCAGAAGTCTGCAGGCTTATTTCCTGGCCGCACACAGGCACTGCGGTTGCGAGCGGCCTCTGAAAGGTTGCTTGGTTTTGCTGCTGCCCATGGCTATAGCCTTGGGATACGTCGCCTTACTACTGCAAATCTTGGTTTCCAGAAGAAAGGGTATCCTGAACTTCGGGGGAAAGGTTACGACACGTTTGTCATACTCCGATGGCTAATATCAGAATGCAAGGACGTCAAGCTGCCTGGAAGTTTTGACCGTTTGTTGACCTGCATGTGGGCAGCCGACAGCGCCCTTAGCGTTGCCACTAACGCTGCGCGGTTTTTCTCTGATGAGGAATCCCAGCACATCCGGACTGTTGGCCAGCTGTTTCTGACGTGCTATATGAAGCTGGCAGCAGATGCCATTCAACAAAAGAGGAGACTTTATCGTGTGCGGCCAAAACTGCACCTTCTCTGTCACATGTTCTCTGACGCTACACCCGGGTCTATGAACTTCACGTACAATGCGACTTGGCTCGACGAAGACTTCAACAAAGTCATTGTGGTCATCAAGAAAAAGACCCACTTGCGAACCTGTACTGCTGCGACCCTCAAGAGGTGGCTGCTAGGCCTCCCAGGCTACTTCAATCGTGCTTCAACCAGGCGCTGAAAAGCAGTATATTCGTGTGGCCTGCAACACCCTGCGCGCTTATCCCTGCTATAGAAAGTCCAAGCCCTACAGTACGTAAAAACCAAACCCGAAATCTGGTACCCATGAAGCCCGTGAAAACCTTAGGTTGAGGATCCCTAAAACCAAATCCCTGAAACACTCAAGCCCTGAAACACTACATGCCTTAAAAGCAAAAGCTTGAGACCCATATAAACGCGTTCCTGGCAAAGAAGTAGCATCACACGAGTCCTGAACCTGAACCTTCGATGTAGTTGTGCAATTGTGGGGTTAAGTGTAGGCTTGAAGTGTTCATCATCAGGACTATCGGTTTCGGAGCTTTGCTTGCGTAGCTACCCTGCAGAGTGTTGGTGTTCAAGCACGAAGAGACCGAATTTTGCCGTGCTTCGAAATTTATCTGACCTGAATCCAGTAGAGATCCCAAGCATCGCGCAAGCTGTAGCAGATGTATATAAGGCCCTGATGACGTAAACTGAGACAGGTTCTTAAGACGAGGGATTCCTAGAGCCTTGTGCGCCTGATGTCGCTTCGAAATCCTCATGCTACTTATCCGAAGAACCCCCCAGGAACAGCAGCACTAACTTTGAGTGTATCTCGCATCTGTCAATAACTTGTTGATAAGGATTTCCTTAAGTTATGCCATGATGCTCCTTAGATTCCTGATGCAGAATGATGCTGTATTTGCCATGAAACACATGCTTGTGATGCCGACCTTTCTATGTCGTTTTTTTCGAGAAATATGCCCGGGAAAATTCAGGAAAATTCCTGCATGACCTTGTTTGGGGTGTGTTGATCATCTTTTTGGCGCAACTAGTGCGGGACAAGTATGACCACCCTTTTTTGGGTCTTAAGGTTGTCTAGGTTGTCCTTCTTCTGCTTCTTCTCTGGCTTCTTGTCCTTCTCCTGCTTCTTCTCTTTCTTCTTGTCCTTGCTTGCGCTGGGAGAAGACGGTGGAGGCGACGTGCGCTTCTTGCCGGACTCGTCCGGCGTCTCAGAGGGTTCGTCCTTCTTGTTCTTCTTCTTGTCCTTCTTCTCCTTCTTCTTGTCCCTGGTTGCACTGGAAGAAGACGTCTTGGAGCGACGCTTGTGGGCGGCCTTGGACTTCTTGACCCTGTTCTTCTTTTTGTGCTTCCGGGAGCTGGAGTCGCTGGAAGCCTCGGAGTCGTCGGTGCTGTCAGTCGGGCTCGCGCGGCGTGGCGCATCCTTCTTCTTGAAGAGGGCAGATGCGTTGTTTCCGCGGTCGCGCTCGTGGTCCTCATTCAGCTTCTCACACAGCATGGCGGCGATCGCTTTCTGCATCTTGGACTCATCTTTGCCCTTCTTCCTCCAATCACGGACAGGTGCAGAGTCGGAGACGCCCTCGGGAATCTGTGAAACCCACCAAGCCGGATCGCCCGCGCAGAGCAACAGGGGAAGCAGCGCTGCGCCCATCAGATACAGGCGACTACTTGCAATGGTCAGCTTCTGCGCCAACTCCTCCAGGCGAGGTGTCCTCGACAGCGTCTCGACCACCACAGCGACGGCAGCGCGCACATCCTTGCGGTCGTGCTGCACGCTCGAGTCCAGGGTGTTGAGCTGGGTGAGGGCCCTCTGCAACTCGGGTGCCTGGAAAATGCCGGCCACAACGTCGAGCTCGATGTCCGCCAGCGAGGAGAGGACGTCCGCCCCCGCCTGGATGGAGCCGGCCGCTTCACTGACGCCCACTCCGGGCCTGCGAAGCAGATGTGTGGACTCGGGCGTAAGGAGGCTCTTCAGGTTCTTCGTGCCCAAGAACACGTCGTCCGACATCGCCCGCTTGGACTCCTTGACGAAGGCGGATCCGTCCTGTCCGGCGCTGGCCTTGAGGATTGCTTTCGGGAACTGGTACCGCGCCCAGATGCGCCCGGTGCGTGACTGGGTGGCCTCCTGCGCTGGATCTTCTTGGGCATCATCCCACCACTCACCTTTACGCGACCCTTTCTTGCCCTTGGTCTGGGCGCCCCAACCCTTGTTCTTGCCCCAGCCCTTGTTGCCGTACCCGTCGGACCAAGCATAGGCCATAGCGAGGAAGCACAGGGATCGAGGAAAGCGCTCGGCAGTTGAAGTCGAAACTCTGCAAGCCTATACACGACAAATTCCGGGCTACATGCCTAGACATGGCATCAGGACGTTGCAGAAGCAAAGCAGCTCGAAGACGCGCAGTCATAATAAAGGCACGGTCTTTTGCTCATGGGAGGCAGCGCCTGGCCGCTCAGGCACCGCGGTCAAGAACTCCGGCACCGAGGCAGGCGCGGGGCATGGCCAGAAGGCGCTGGGGCGGGTTTCAGCAGCGAAGCCTGGCCGATACGAGAAGAGCAGGATGGGAAACGGCTGCCACAAGCATGCGCAGGAACAGGCAGGGGTGAGATGCTTACCCAGCACGACGCTACAGCAAGGGCACATGTGACAGACTGACAGAGCCCAAGTCCGGACTACTTTCGCACGGCGCGGTCGCAGGAATTTGAGCCGATTTGGCCAGTCAGACAGCTTGGAGCTTCCGGTGCCCACAACAGGAATCCTATGACATGCGTCCGAGGTCGGGCTGTTCCCTTCCACGACTACAAGCGGACGCACCCTGGGTCAAACTTCGAGCAGCCACAGTCTGGCTGCAGGTCCGCCCATTCTGAAAAGTGTCGGCAACGGGAGCTGACGGAGTCACTCACTTCAGGGAGCTCTTCCGAACGGCCTTCACCGAGTTGCGCTCCAGGCTGCCATCCGCCTTGTCCGTGTCGTTGGTGAGGTTGTCGAGCTTCATCCACTTCTGGCACCCTTGTTTATGCTTGTAAGTAATAGCTTCCGAGTAGCGCACAGCATCGGAAACAATCCATGCGTAGAAACGCTTCCAGCGGAGGCCGGCGAAGTTCTCTACGCGATGTAGGGGTCGGTTGGCGGGTAACAGGGGGAAGTACGGCTCTGCCCCGGGGATGGCCAGCAACGTGCCCCCTGCATCCCGCTGCGCGACGAGCATTGCATCCGTGATGTTGACTTCGCCAATGATTTTTCCTCGCACAGCAATGCCGACGCGGCCGCGGATGGTGCAGTTCTCGGTTCGCAGCTCCCACGTCTTCGCGCCATCAACAAGGAGACTGGCCCAAGGCTCCTTGACGAGGAGGGCGCGTTCTGGAAGGCTGGAGGTCGCCATGCAGAGTGGCGCTGCGAAGGCCGCAACTACTCGAATCCGGAGCAGCTGCATGATGCAGATCAAAGACATCATTGCTCGTGGCTAAACATGTGGCAATTGCAGCACAAATGTATACAGGCTCCGAGTGCCAACTTTGCACCGCCGCTTTCGAACTTCTTGCGCCGGTCCTGGGCGGCCTCGCTGCCAGCACGTCCTGCATACAGACGGGACAGCGCGGTGCTCATGCAAGCAGACCAGGCACGAGGGAGGAACCGCTTCCCATCAGCTGCGACCGCCAACACACGAGTCTACCCCCTTAAATCGTCCTGCAGCGGGACGTGACAGCCAGCGCGGGAGCTCATCGCGGCTCGTGTCCTCGTCCAAGGCATGCGGTACCTGGCCGCACGATACAATGCGCAGCAGCCATGGACCATGCACAGCACAGCCGAGCTCACCTTCACTGGCAAAAGAGTAGATAAAGAGCGATTAAGCACGAGTTTTAGAGAGCACGGCGGTGCCTGTGGCCGGATCCGCAATCACCAATGTCGCCGTCGACTGAAAAGCGTCCAGACCTCGGAGAGTACGCAAACGCTACATGTGTCTGTGTGCATGTATATGAAACACAAGAATCTTGCTGGAACTAGCAGGTGCCACTGCAACCACGGCTATGGAAGCCACCAACAGTATGGATAGGTGCAGCCCAGAGGCGGAAAAAGAAATGAATTTTCGTGTTTCGTCCAAAACCTCCTGCGGCAGGAATCAAAGGCCTAAGTTAAAAACAGGAAACGTTATCCAAAACAACATCTAGCATACTTACCCGCAGGAGGTTTTGTAGGGAGACTGCGTCCCAACCTTAAAGGCAACGCAAAATTGACACAAAAACGCCCCGAAGTAGATAAAGAAAAAACGGGCCGTGAGGCACAAAACGGCACGAGGCCCGGCGCGGGCAGGAAATCCGAGATCGCAGTTTGCTGGTTTGTATAGGCATGGCTACTGAATCGAAAAGCGTGACACCGCAACCAACACAGCAAACGCCAAAAAAAACACGATTCTGGACCAAGTGGCGGCTCCTGGCCGCCGCGTCGGTTTTGGAAAAACGCACAAAATCCCTCTGAAAACGCGGAAAACGAAACGGACCACACCCCCCAAAATTGCGAATTTTAGCGTCCCGGGGGGGCCCCGGGACAATTTCCTGGGGGCGTCCCGGGGCGTCGCGGGGGGGCCCCGGGACAGCTGTCCCGGGGGTGTCCCGGGGGGGCCCCGGGAGCCCCAGGACAACCTGTCCCGGGGGGGCCCCGGGACAACCCGTCCCGGGGGGACCCCCGGGACAACCCGTCCCGGGGGGGCCCCGGGACAACCAACTCAGGAAGATTTGTTTGCTTGTGGAGGGCTTGGGGGGACGATTGAAGTTTAAGGCTGTAGATCTTGGAAGCTTAGCCGTTGGTTGCTGCCGGAGTGCCTAGACCCTCGGAGATGGTTTTTAACTGTCTGCTTGTGGAGGGGTGGTGGAAGGAGGCGTTTAGCGCTTAATTTCGCGGATGCTTGCTTGGCGCTGGCAGGCCAACTGTTGTGCCTGGCGGGCCAACTTTTGTGCATTGAGCTCAACAGGAAATTTGTCTAGAAAACCTCGGCAAATTCCTATGGCGGCAACGTCATGTTGCATTTCGGGGCTCTGCGTGTCATCCTAAACCCAAAGAGAGCATGTCGCAGATGCCTTCTTGGCGCTCAATTTCGTGGACGTCTGGCGCTGGCGGGCCAACTTTTGCGTTTCGAGCTGACACGGAAATTTGGGCCGAAATCCTCGGCAAATTCGTGTGCCAGCAACGTCATTTTGCAGTTGGGGGCTCTGCGTGTCATCCTAAACCCAAAGAAGCCAAAAACGTGCTTTTGGCCAGCACTTGCCTGCAAATGGCAGTTTCGGCCTGGGGTTTGTCTCGCTGAAGGCTGGCTGTCAATCTAGCTTCAGAGCCTGCTTCCAGGACCTGCCCAGTTTTGAGCTGTTTGGGTCCTTAACTGCTGCCAGGACTTGCGCAGTGCCAGGTTTTGAGCTTTTGTCCCTTAACTGCTGCCGGAATGCCCAGTGCCAGTCTTGAGCTTTCTGGGTCCCTTAACTGTTTCCAGGACCTGCCCAGTGCCAGTGTTGAGCGTTTTGGGTCCCTCAACTCCTGCCAGGACTTGCCCAGGGCCAGTTTTTGGGTTCCTTAACTGCTTCCTGGACCTGCCCCGTGCCAGTTTTGAGCTTTTGTCCCTTAACTGCTCCCAGGTCCTACCCAGTGCCAGTTTTGAGCTTTCTGGGTCCCTTAACTGCTTCGACGACCTGCCCAGTGCCAATTTTTCCAGGACCTGCCCAGTGCCAGTTTTGAGCTTTTTGGGTCCCCTAACTGCTTCCAGGACCTGCCCAGTGCCAGTTTTGAGCTTTTGTCCCTTAACTGCTTCCAGGACCTCCCCAGTGCTAGTTTTGGCTTTCTGGGTCCCTTAACTGCTTCCAGGACCTGCCCAGTGCCAGTTTTGAGCTTTTTGAGACTATTAACGGCTTCCAGGACCTGCCCAGTGCCAGTTTTGAGCTTTTTGGGTCTCGTAACTGCTGCCAGGACCTGCCCAGTGCCAGTTTTGAGCGTTTTGGGCCCCTTAACTGCGTCCAGGACCTGCCCAATCCAGTTTTGAGCTTTTCTTGTCCCTTAACTGCTTCCAGGACCTGCCCAGTACCAGTTTTGAGCTTTTTGGGTCTCGTAACTGCTTCCAGGACCTGCCCAGTGCCAGTTTTGAGCGTTTTGGGCCCCTTAACTGCGTCCAGGATCTGCCCAATCCAGTTTTGAGCTTTTCTTGTCCCTGAACTGCTTCCAGGACCTGCCCAGTGCCAGTTTTGAGCTTTTTGGGTCTCTTAACTGCTTCAGGACCTGCCCAGTGCCAGTTTTGAGCGTTTTGGGTCCCTTAACTCCTGCCCAGGACCTACCCAGTGCTAGTTTTGCGCTTTCTGGGTTTCTTAGCTGCTACCAGGACTTGCCCAGTGCCAGTTTTGAGCTTTCTGGGTCCCTGAACTGCTTCCAGGACCTGCCCAGTGCCAGTTTTAAGCTTCCCTTAACTGCTTCAGGACCTGCCCAGTACCAGTTTTGAGTTTTTTGGGTCCCTTAACTGCTGCCAGGACTTGCCCAGTGCCAGTTTTGAGCTGTTGTCCCTAACTGCTCCCAGGACCTACCCAGTGCCAGGTTTGAGCTTTTTGGGTCGCTTAACTGCTTCAGGACCTGCCCAGTGCCAGTTTTGAGCTTTTTGGGTCCCCTAACTGCTTCCAGGACCTGCCCAGTGCCAGTTTTGAGCTTTTGTCCCTTAACTGCTTCCAGGACCTCCCCAGTGCTAGTTTTGGCTTTCTGGGTCCCTTAACTGCTTCCAGGACCTGCCCAGTGCCAGTTTTGAGCTTTTTGGGTCTATTAACGGCTTCCAGGACCTGCCCAGTGCCAGTTTTGAGCTTTTTGGGTCTCGTAACTGCTGCCAGGACCTGCCCAGTGCCAGTTTTGAGCGTTTTGGGCCCCTTGACTGCGATCCAGTTTTGAGCTTTTCTTGTCCCTTAACTGCTTCCAGGACCTGCCCAGTGCCAGTTTTGAGCTTTTTGGGTCTCGTAACTGCTTCCAGGACCTGCCCAGTGCCAGTTTTGAGCGTTTTGGGCCCCTTAACTGCGTCCAGGATCTGCCCAATCCAGTTTTGAGCTTTTCTTGTCCCTGAACTGCTTCCAGGACCTGCCCAGTGCCAGTTTTGAGCTTTTTGGGTCTCTTAACTGCTTCCAGGACCTGCCCAGTGCCAGTTTTGAGCGTTTTGGGTCCCTTAACTCCTGCCAGGACTTGCCCAGTGCCCGTTTTGAGCTTTCGTCCTTTAACGGCTCCCAGGACCTACCCAGTGCTAGTTTTGCGCTTTCTGGGTTTCTTAGCTGCTACCAGTGCCAGTTTTGAGCTTTCTGAGTCCCTGAACTGCTTCCAGGACCTGCCCAGTGCCAGTTTTAAGCTTTTTGGGTCCCTTAACTGCTTCAGGACCTGCCCAGTACCAGTTTTGAGTTTTTTGGGTCCCTTAACTGCTGCCAGGACTTGGCATGTTCAGCCCCGCCGGCTGAAATCCTCCAAACACCGTTGGGAGTTGACCTGAGCATGCATTTTTGGGCTGCGTGCCAGTCTAAACCTAAAGAGCTGCTTGGCGCTCTATTTCGTGGATTTCTGCTCATGCCAGGCACGGGAGGGTTTCCAGGTCCAGTGACGGTGGCCAAAGATGATTTGCGGCGTAAACCTACACCCGGGTTCCCAAGTCCCGGGGCCCCGCGCTGCCTCGTGGCGAGGCTCTGGCGAGGGGTAAGGGTGAGGGACCGCGTGAAGCGATTTTTATGCAAGTCTGGTCTGGATTTCTTCGGCAGTCTGCCGACAGAACGATTCTCGCGGCGGCCCGCCTAGCTTGTGATACCACGTGCAAGAATCCAAGTTTTTGGGCAAGCGTTTTTGAGCAATTGGGGGATTCTGCCACATGTCAGAGGAAGGCTGCAAACCGTGGAGCTTTCCTGCTCGAACAAATACGCACTTGACCTCCTCCCCTGCTCTTCGCGCCATGAAACTCTGGCAAGTCGCGCTGGTGTGCCACAGCCTCAAACTCACTTGCGGACAAGCGGATCAGAGCGAATGTCCTTCGACAACAGGCTTGCTGCTCGGCATGGACGGCCAGCTTCCCGCCAGAGCGCGGGAACAGATACTCAGAAGACTTGACCATGTGAACAGGTGCTAAGAGTGGCCGCGGCGGGAGTGGGCGAGAGGAGGCATTTGCGGGCGTGCCATTGCAATGCATGCGTAAGCGATGCGGTTCTGTGAAAGGACAAGCCGTCGGAGCCACCAGCCGAGGACAACAAGTCGAACTAGAGTCTAAAGCCTCTTGCCTCGAACCAACTTGCATGGATCTCCAGGACCCCAGCGGCCGGACAGAAGCAGGCAGCCGCAACAAGAGTGGGCGATTCTGGCACCAAGAGCTTGACTTGACCAGGGGAGACCAGAGCGACCGCTAACCCCCCAGGCCGTGAGTAGTGACGCTATGCTCAGAGTCAGTATATTGCAAAGGATCGTGAGATTCGAGTTGACCAGGGGAGAACACTACGGCCTCGAACCCTCCAGGCCTGGAGCTGAGTCGTCACGTACCACGTACCGAGACCCGATGTCACTGGATTGTGTTACGTCAGAGAGAGTCACTCACTCGCTTGAAGGCGGGCCAGAGGAGGCAGTCACAGTGTGTCAGGCGTGACAGAGACAGAGGGGAGGGAATGCGGGCGAGCAGACGCCCCGCAGCGAGGCGGAAGGGCCATTCCAGGAAGGCCTTCCCAGCGTGGCCCCACAGATAGGAAGCATCTCGGGACGTGTGAGTCAGAGTTTTGTCCCACACAAGTGACGGGCAGGCAACGACCAGGAGACAGGGGAAGGCATGCGCGTGACGGCGGAGGCTCGCTGCGTGGCTAGCGTTTTGGCGCCAGTGAATCTTGCGTTGTGCCATGCCGCCAGGAGGAGGAGGCACGCGAGGAAAGAGCGGAGGTGCGCGGGCTCCGCGCCAACCCCACGGGTCACATTCCAGCTGCTGTCACTCAGTTGTTGCTTTGTCTGGAGGAGAAAAGGATCTCCGCCAAACGGGCCCTGCGTGCCCTGACCGGAGGCAAGTCCCTGTGCAGCCAAGGGCGCTCGGGCCCGCCATGTCGCTGGCGACCGCACGTCGCCAGTCCTTCCTCTAGCGCAGAAGTGTCAATCAGAGTTGATCAGGTCGGGACGGGCACCCTCCACGTCTCGGACACGAAAGTGAGGGGCCACCCCCACGCATGGATAGCCAGTGCGCGTGACGTCTGGACAGGTCAGAAAAAGAAACTGGACGTGCCTGCACCACCTGCACCATTCCGAGGCCCGTGGCAGTTCTGACCGGAAGAGGGACAGAGTTGTGCCCCGGAAGGCATCTCTTGGAGAGAAATTCGAAAGGAGCTGAAGCGTGCGCAGCCCATGTGGGGGGCAGCGGGTCGCGAGCACAGGCCTATGTTTGCTGAGGCATCTTCGTGGTGATCACGTTGGGCCTGAAGCCGGCAGAACTCACGGACACCACTTTTGCGGACCTGTATGCCCTCCTCGCGCAGCCCTCAGAAGCAGACAGCATGCGTCGCAGTCGTGTAGTGTGTGGCGTGTGCAGGCCGCGGCCCTGGACGTGCCGCGCGAGGCCCTTGATGCGTTTCGGCCCCTCATCGACAAGTGGCTCAGCTTCCATGCAGAGCTGCACCAGGCCGCATGAAACAGAGTTCAGGGTCTTGCCGCATGCTATGAGCAACGCCGTTGCCTGCAGACCGGCGTGCAGTCCGGGAAGGGGGCGGCCCTGCAGAGCAAAGAAGAGAAAAAGGCTGCCAAAGCTCGCGAGGCGCGGGCGAAGGCCGCCGCCAAGCGGGCCAAGAAGGAGAGGGAGGAGGAGGCGGCAAAGGCCAAAACAGCTTTAGAGGCAGGATTAGAATGTTGCTGTCTGAAGAGTAAGCAGGGGGGACAGGGCGACCGCTCGCCAGGCCCGGCGTAAAAAGAAAAGAGACGAGAATGACAAGAAGAAAAAAACGCGGGCAGCCTTGAAGACCGCAGAAAAGGAGGGCACGGCGGAGGCCTGGTGCTGCGCAGTGGCTTGTGGTCGTGCACAGCATCCGGCCGCCGGGCACGCCAGGCGAAGGCCAAAGCCCAGGCCAAGCTGAAAGCTATCCGGGCCAAAGACAAGGATCGAAAATCCAAATATCGCCTCAAGCAGAAGAAGAAGGCTGACAAGGCCAAGGCGAAAGAAGAGGCCGGAGGAAATTGCAGGCTCGATGCGCATAGCGTCGCGAGAGCAGTCGCCTCTGGCAGAGGCCCGGGCGGCGCTGCGTCAGGAAATGGAGGCCCTGGCGAAGCGCCCCATACTCGAGGAGGCTCCACAACGACCGAATAGGAGACCGAATAGGACTCGGGGGCAAGGGCCGACCAGCGCTGCCCAGGAGTTGGACTACGTCATGGCGCTGGAAGAGCAAGAAGAGGCGTGACAGGGGCAGTTACAGTTCTGAGCTTGCGGGCGCTCCGGCAGGAAGAGTCCGACCTCCTGTCCACCGACTCCGAGAAGGCCCTCTAGAGAGGATGTGTGTGTGTGTAGGGTGCAAGGGCCGTGCGTGAAAATGCGAGGAACAAGAGTCGCTGGCAGAACTGCTCGGGACCACCGAGGAGGACGCCGCCCACGAGTGTCTCAACCTCGAAAAGACAACTCGTGCACAGGCAGGGGGCAAGGACCTCGGCGTGGCCAGGAATGACGAAGAGGACACCCGACTAGAAGACATTGCAGGGACCATGCTAGGCAAAAGTGACTCAAGGAAGCCAGCCAGCTGGCAAGGGCGAAGGCCCGCTCACTCCTGGACGACAACGACCCAGATTTCCGCCCGCGGGGCCCTCGAGAGTCACAGGCAACATGCGCAGCAAGCCTGTCTTGTCACCGAGGACAGGGGGCGGCTCCGCCAGTGGCCTGGGGCCGGAGGACAGGCACGCGCAGACGTCAAGTCAAGGGTAACGTAAGCAAGAGGAGGCACGCAACAGACCTGTCTGAAGCAGGGCATGAAAGCCACCTGGCAGCGTGCGCCTGAGGGATTCCAGCATGTCTGCTTGCCGTCGCATTGGTGATGTATTTAAGAGAGAACAGAAGCGCAGCTCCTGTGTGTGCATTTGTCCGTCTGCGTGTGCGCATGCTGGTGGGTGAGCTCGGCGTGTGAGTGGGAGTGTCCGGAGCCAGGCCTGCGCTCCGGCCGCTTCGAGCAAGCCCATGGCAGAGCGCTACGACGGGCGACAGAAAAATAGCGCTCGGAGAGAGAGCTGAGCACGTCCTTGCAGAAGTAGGAGTGTTGTGCTGTAAAGGCATGGCCAAGGATGCCTTTTGCTGAGGCCCTCTGCCGTGTTGTGGCATTGGACAAGGCAAACAGCATAAAGCGAAGCAGACGCCCCTTTTTTTTCAGTGCGAGGGAAACCTACGCCGGGGTCTAAAGTGCCGGGGCCTTGCCTCGAGCAAGGTAGCGGCGAAATAGAGGGAGAGCTGAGCACGTCCTTGCGGAAGTAGGAGTGTTGTGCTGTAAAGGCATGGCCAAGGATGCCTTTTGCTGAGGCCCTCTGCCGTGTTGTTGCATTGGACAAGGCAAACAGCATAAAGCGAAGCAGACGCCGCTTCTTTTCTCAGTGCGAGGGAAACCTACGCCGGGGTCTAAAGTGCCGGGGCCCTGCCTCGAGCAAGGTAGCGGCGAAATAGAGGGAGAGCTGAGCACGTCCTTGCGGAAGTAGGAGTGTTGTGCTGTAAAGGCATGGCCAAGGATGCCTTTTGCTGAGGCCCTCTGCCGTGTTGTTGCATTGGACAAGGCAAACAGCAGAAAGCCAAGCAGACGCCTCTTTTTTTTCAGTGCGAGGGAAACCTACGCCCGGGGTCCCAAGTCCCGGGGCCTTGCCTCGAGCAAGGTAACGGCGAGGGGCTCGCAACTGACTTTTAGAGGCCAGGGAGGGACTAGGAGGGTTTAATGCTCCCTGCACTGGGAGAACAAAAGGGAAGTTTGGGCCAGGGAGCCCAAGACCGAAGGAGGCAGGGGGGGCCCAAGCGGGGCAAAGGGGCCAAGGTTCAGGGGGGGGGGGGGGGGCCAGGGGGGGTCGGGAGGGTCAGGAAAAGGGGGCCAGGCGGGGCCAGGGGCCAGGGGGGCCAGGAAGGGCCCAGGGGGGTGGGGGGCAGACAAAACCAGGTCTTTGGTCGCCCAGGCTGACCTGCCTTGCGGCCCCTCTGCTCCCTAACCGGAGGGGGGGAGGGGGGCCAGGGGGGGCCAGGGGGGGGGCCAGGGGGGGCCAGGGGGGGGAAGGGGGGGCCTAGGGGGGTTTGAAGTGGGCCAGGGGGGGCCAGGGGGGGGCCGCGGGGGCGGCCAGGGGGGCCAAAAAGCAGAAAGCGGGGGCCGGGCGTCAGGACCACAAAAAACAGGTAGGTTTTTGGGTTTGGTAGTGGGTTTTGAGCAATCGCCCAGGCTGACCTGCCTTGCGCCCCCTCTGCTCCCTGAACACGCTCCGCCATGGGCCCGGCACCAGGGGGCTCCGGAGGGGGGCCCAGGGGCGACCTGCAGAAGCCGCAGAAGCCATTTTTGGAACCATGGAAACAGGTCGCCAGGTTTAGGGTTTCTTAATAATACTTGAGAATCGGAGCCTGGGGTACTGCACCGGCACTGGAGGTGCAGCTCACGCTCAACACAACTCTTTAGGCTTGCATAGTAACTCCAAGCGATGGTGTTAATCGCTGTCGGGGATGTGCTGGGTCCCGGCCCCCTAGAAGAGGGTGGGTACGGCCTAAGCAGGCCTGGGTGGGAATTTAGGGTTTAGGGTTCAGGGTTCAGGGTTCAGGGTTTAGGGTTTAGGGTTTAGGGTTTAGGGTTCAGGGTTCAGGGTTCAGGGTTTAGGGTTTAGGGTTTAGGGTTTAGGGTTTAGGGTTTAGGGCTTAGGGCTTAGGGTTCAGGGTTCAGGGTTTAGGGTTTAGGGTTTAGGGTTTAGGGTTTAGGGTTTAGGGTTTAGGGTTTAGGGTTTAGGGTTTAGGGTTTAGGGAGGATGTCAACTCCAAGCCACCTTCGGGTTCGTGGTATTTCATGCACCCGAAGGCAGTCACCGCTCTTCCTCATTCAAAATCCAAGCCTCAAGCTTTCAACTAAAATGCCTAGGGTTTAGGGTTTAGGGTATAGGGTTTAGGGTTTAGGGTAGGCCCGAAAGTTTGAAGAAAACACATGTGGGGTAGCCTTGCACCTTAAACCCGCGTAAATATAGCTGCTAAAATTTGATTCTGGTAGACTTTCCCAAAAAATGGGTGCAAAGGCTAAGGCAGGTAAGCCCCTTAACCCTAAGCCCTAAACCCTAATCCCTGAAGCCTAAACCCTAAACCCTAAACCGCAGCTCTTGACTGCTCAGGAGCCACGGAGCTCACAGATCAGTATCTGCTTCTCGGTGCGTCCATGAAACCCACAAGAAGAACCACGCTTTTCCATTCTACCCCTCTACCCTCTAAGCCTCAAGCCCTAAAGCCTAATTAAACCCGAAACCCTAAACTAAAGCTGATATCCTTGAATATTGCGAGCTGAGGGTTGGGGGGGGGGGGGGGGGGCGGCTTGTCACGAACCATCCTAGTGCCTACCTGAAGGCTCTACTATAGTTCCTTTTTTGGGTTAGTTACAGGGGATGCTCGTATGCTACCCCAAAAAGGCCACTACATGAAAGCCTTTAGGTAGCCCCCTGCCAGCATGCCCAAGCAACCCAAAACCCTAAACCCTTTCTTCTTCTTCAGTTGTTCTTGGTTCCCTTATGAATCCCTTTATTGCTCGAGGTGACCTTCGTCGGTTCTTGGACGTTTTGTGTTCACCAAATGCCACACAGTCGTCGCTTTAGGGCTTCAGGGCTCTCAATGTGGGGATTTCCGAAATTAGGGGTACCTTGTTGGGGTCCTTGTTTATAAGGGAGTCCTACGGTTTGGGGGACTATATTGGGGTTCCCCTTACCTAGAGGCTCCTATGTAGTACCTTTTTGGGGTAGAATCCCTTATAACTAACCCAAAAAGGGACTACATTGGAGACTCCAGGTATGTTCGTAAACCCCCATATCGACTGGCAGCTTTAAGTTTTGAACTCAGACCGGGTCTTTGCATAGAGGGCATCATCACAGAGAGCGGGTTATTGGCAGGGTTCCGTGTCATCCGTGGACGTGCAGATGCAGCCTGTGCACTGCTGAAGCCATTTTGGAAGCCACTGAGTTGAGAGATACCGAAGTGTACCATTGTTTTGTGGATGAAAATTCTACGGCAGGAAGAGAACTTCTCTGCTGATTGCTTCTGAAGCAATCAGCTTCAGGACGTGTTCTGGGGAAGGAGTTGCAGGCTTATCTAGCAACATCGACAATCCACCAACTCCTAGCACTTCCCCGAACACTCCGGGACACCCTAGACCCCAAGCCCTACACCCTCAACCCTACCTACTCCCATGTAGTACCTGTTTGGGGTAGTATACTGGAAACCCCTACAACTAACCCCAAAAAGGAACTACCTTAGAGCCTTCCTGTAAACCCTAAGTCCTAAAGCCTGAACCCTAAACCCTCTAAACCCTCTAAACCCTCTAAACCCTAAACCCCCTAAACCCCCTAAAGCAAGGTCCGAATGCAGCTCCGATTTCTGGGAGTTGTCACTGGCAGCCCGCAAGGCGTTGGCAGCAGGCAGGGCCACAGGGCCACAGACCTCCCGTTTAGGGTTTAGGGTTTGGGGTTTGGGGTTTGGGTTTCGGGGTTTAGGGGTTGCCTACTGTAGCCCTGGTACTGTGACAAAGGGTAAATTTACCAAGAAGTACGGCACACTGCCTTATGTTCAGGGTATAAAAGTTACTGCGGGTAGGATATAGAATTGAGGGCTGCAGTCATTCTTTTCGTTAGTGTCCAGTTATCAGGCTTTAATTATACGTAGGACTTGCGTAGGGTTTAGAGGGTGGCTGTAGGTTTTCAGTAGGGTGGCTATATCTATTCTTTGTTACAACCCGATACCAAAATCCACAGACCTTCACGCGTCTCCTTGCCCAGACCCCTGGGAGGATCAAAAAAAAGCAACCCTCAAATAGTACCCGATACTACTATTGGGTCATCTTTAGGAACCTTGAAGGGGATCTACTTTTTGGGTCTTTTTGGATCCTCCCATGGGTCTGGGTGATAGGCCATCTTGAGAAAAGAAGACGGGCATCACGCCTTCGCCTTCCACGTTTTTTGCCTCGGTTGCTGGGCCACCTCAACCGTAAACTCTATAAACCCCAAACCCCAAACCCTAAATCCTTCTAGGGTTTAGTTCTTGGTTGGGACCTCACCCCTGCGTTCGGAGCTCTTGCCGTGTTCGCCCTGACCTCATCTGCGTGTGTCAGAGCGCTCTGGGATCAGGATCCCTTGCGCTTGGCTTGGGTTTCGGGTTGAGGGTTTAGGGTTTATAGGCTTTGGGGTTAGTACGGTTTTAGGGTTAGTAAGGTCCAGGGTTTAGGGTTTGGGGTTTAGGGTTTAGGGTTTAGGGCTAGTAGAGTCTACAGGGTCTATAGGCTTGAGGGATCTTCCCTAAAATGCAGATCTGTACAAGGCCCTTGTCCGCCACAGAACCCCAAAGTCTCGACACTGAGCCCGAAACCTGGCTTTAGACCCTTGCAGACCAGTCTTAGGGTGTGACAGGGTTTAGGGTTTAGGGTTTAGGGTTTAGGGTTTAGGGTTTAGGGTTTAGGGTTTAGGGTTGAGAGCACCTTGTTGCCAGGAAAGAAGGCAGCGCGGTCTGCGCGGACGGCGATGAACCACGCGACCCAGCTCGCCCTTGCCCTGAACCCTATACACCCTACCTAGGGTAAACGTGGAAGTTAAAAACGGCAAACGTACCGATAGTTGAGGTACCTCGCGCTTTGCAGGGTTTTGCGCTCGAGCTGGGGGCTGGTTGATGTCATCATGGGTGCGGTACAACCCTTGCGGCAAGTGGAGTGATCAAATCCAAGCAATCTCAAACCCTAAACCCTAAACCCTCAAGTACCCTCTTGCCTTTCTTAGCCAGTATTTATGGTTCAGCTTTAGAGCTTAGGGTGTTTCTGTGTGTATGTGTTCCATTTCATTTAACATGTTTACAGTTTCAGGTTCAAGGCTCAGGGCTTACGGAGCTTCGGGCACTCTTAAGCGGGACGTTCCGATGCCCAGGTGACGCAGCAAGTGGGGCTGCTTGCTGCTACTGGGATGCGTTGAGCTTGCGGGACTTCTGGGATTATTCATGTCATTTTTGCAAGCAGAAGAGGCTAAACATGCATGATGCTATAAGGGTCATAAGAATAGTCACAACTGATCGAGGTATAGATGCAGATGTAGACACTGTTTAGATGGTTATCTGTACATATATATATATATATTTATTTATTTATTTATACATTCATAGTGTGCAATAGGTAAATACATGTGTATATATATATATGTATATGTATATATATATATATATATATATATACATACATACATATAGATGAGCGTATGTATGTGTGTATATATATATATATATATATATAGATACAACTGCACATATACATCCTATTGTTCACAGACACACTCAGTTTATACATAGATATATACAAAACATATGAATATGTGTATATATATATACATACATTTTCATGTACATGTAGATATACCTGTACATGTACATTTACATCGTGACGGATAAGCCCTGCTTTCATGTTAGCAAGCGAGGCCCCAAGCCCCGGAGAGAGCCCTCGCATCCCTGCAGAAAGTTTAACCCTAAACCCCAAAACCCTAAACCCCAAACCCTAAACCCTAAACCCCTGACTCAAGGGCCTTCATACCCAGGACATGCTCGTGGACGGAGGCCTCGCGCGGCACGCCACGGAAGCGGCGGCGGCCGAGCTCACCTTCGAAGTGACTTCGACCTCCAGGGGGTTTAGGGTTTAGGGTTTAGGGTTTAGGGTTTAGGGTTTAGGGTTTAGGGTTTAGGGTTTAGGGTGGCGGTAGGAGGGAACCCGAAACCCCAGTTCCGACAATTTCTTTGATAAAGGTCATGTGGTTTTAGGTCTTCGGGCTGTAAGGTTTTGTGGTTTGGGGTGCAGGGCTTTAGGGGCATAGGCATAGGGTGTAGGGCTCTAGGGTTTTAGATCTTTAGAGCTGTAGTTTTTGGCCACAGGTTTAAAGCGTTTAGGATTCTTGGACCGGGTGAGGGGAGGGGGCTTTGCATGTGTAGGGCTTTGTGTTATAGGGTCTTGTTCTGAGGGTTCAGGTTGGGATGTTCCCCCTTTCTCTTTAATGGGGATTATAGTACCCCCTATTATGATCCCTATTAAGGACTTTTAGCATAAGGCCCAAGTTCAGGGTGAATTGCTTGGTAGCCCACTTTGGTACCTGGTCAACTTGAAGCTTGCGGAGAACATTACAACCCGTTGAAGAAGACAGCTAGATGGTCTTCGGGGCCCGATGAAGTTAACCCAAAGCATAACCAGTAAACCCCAAAACCGACAAACCCCACGGGTGTGGCAACTCCCTACCTGAAGGCTCTAACATCGTTCCTTTTGGCTTAGTTACAGGGGTTCAGTGCATGGTTTCGGGGCACAATTCTGTTTTGCTACAAAGTGCTTAAGAGCCACTCAAAAATTTCTCTTCCATATAAGGGTACTTTAGGGGTTGTTGTTTTGGGGGTTCTTCAGCAAAGGTTTGGTGACTCCAACTGTCTCTTGTCCACCTTGCATCTTCCACCCTGCTGGCGGCTATCCCTTGTTGTTCCGGAGCGGCTTCGGGTCTAGGGTCCAGGGTCCAGGGTCTAGGGTCTAGGGTCTAGGGTCTAGGTCTAGGGTCTAGGGTCTAGGGTCTGCCTGCAGGCATCGGGCGGTGTGGGTGCATCTGATGATGAGCAAGTCCCGGATGAGGTGGGAGACGATTCCTGGGGTTGGGCCTTCGCCCTGGAAGTTGAAAGGTTTAGGGTTTAGGGTTTAGGGTTTAGGGTTTAGCCCTAAACCCTACATCCTGGGTGACATACTGCCTAGAAGGCCTTCACAAGTTTGTTGGTTCTACGGTGGTTGGCCCCTAAACCCTAAACCCATTGGTGGAGCATTTCAGGATGGAAAGCACCGGCTTTGTGCCTGAGTTCGGATACTGGGCTGGGCTCTGCTGGGCTTGCCTTTATTTTTGCTTGCCTGGAATATCCTGGCACCTTAAAACGGGTACGTATACCAGTTGTTTTAGGCACACTTCCCTTTTGTCAGGGTAGGAAGGTTAGTCCAGGCAGGGCTTAGGGGGGAACCCTTAACCCTAAACCCCCTAGACCCTAGACCCTACAACCCAAAGGCGCTGTACCCGGATGGGCCCGACTTCTTCAATGCCCAGATCTAGTCCAAAGCTACAAGCCCCACACTGGTTTAGGGTTTAGGGTCTGGGGTTGGAGTGTCTTCCAAGTTTAACCCCGAGGCCGTATGTTTCTTACGGCGTTGGGTGCAACCATAGCTTCAGTTCGCGCCCGGCAAATCTTGCGAACTGCCAGGGTCAGCACGTACCTGCACGGGGGCAATTGTATCCAGGTAGGTCCGGGTGGGTTTGATTTGGTGCTTGAGGGCCCTAAACCCTATGTAAACCCTAAACCCGAAACCCTAAACCCTAAACCCTAAACCCTAAACTACCCTAAACCCGGGCCTGTGCATCCCTGCTCACCTCGCATGCAGAGGCCAGCAGCGCCCCTGCTGCTGACACGCAGATTGAGCAGGCCGGGGCGAACAGAGCCTTCCAGTACCTAAACCCTAAACCCTAAACCCTAAACCCTAAACCCTAAACCCTAAACCCTAAACCCTAAACCCTAAACCCCTTTTGGGATTGTATACGAGAATCCCCTAGAACTAACCCGAGAAGGGACTGTCTAAGAGACTCCAGGTAGAGGTTCCTATGCAGTACCTTCTTGGGGGTAGTATACTAGAATCCCATAGGTGACTCACGCAAAAAGGAACTACATTAGAGCCTTAGAGCCTTCAGGCTTCAGGTAGCTTTACACGCTTCGGCTTGAACTCTTCAGGGGCGGGTTTCCCACTTTGGGTTGGTGGGCGTGGGACAAAATAGCCGCCAGGACTGTTCTGTTCCTTCAGGGTTATAGGTCCCCCCTCCAAATACGGTTGCAGCCAGTTCAAGGTACAACACAGTTGTACGTAGGTAGTAGTAGGTTACGATAAGGTTATAACCAGTTAGCCTGCTTATCAGTAGGTTTCTCAGTGCTCACTTTCACAGATCTCCAGATACCCTGCCCATAACCCTGAGCCCTCAACCCTAAACCCTAAAAGCCCCGCACGTTATCGTCCAAGTAGCCCCTACTGCAAATGAAACGAACCCAAAAGGCCCAAAAGGCCACTACGTAGGACCTTGGGGCATGTTTTCTAAACCCTAAACCCTAAACCCTGAACCCTAAACCCTAAACCCATGTCCGGTTTACGAGGATCCAGGATCCTATCTGCGAATGTGTTTGCAGGAGGTTTAAAGGCTCCAAACCTGAGTTCTCACCAGTTCGAACCCTAGATGCCCGGCGCATAGCCTGGAAGTTTTCCGGTCGCTATCCGGCAATCCTGGGCTCCTACTGAAAAGGTGGCCTAAACCCTAACCCTAAACCCTAAACCCTAACTAAACCCTAATGGGCTCACACTGAAAATGTGGCCTCGCACGCGCTTCTAAGCATTCGCGCATGGCTTGCGAAGACCACTTGTTTTTTGTTTGGCAGCCCAGTGATACTCTTTGCCCTTTTTTTGCTCTGGGTTCCCTTATATAGTAACCAACCAAAAAAGGGTGCCCTTATTGTAATATGGTTACTGGGTTACCAAGCTTTGTGAAACTCGAAAGAAAAGACTTGGAAGCTACGCTAGCTATGGAGCATGTGGGATGCCTCACTAGAAATACTGTAGATCGGGGAAGTTCCTGATAAGTGGCTATGATATAGGTAGCCCAAA
The DNA here is from genome assembly GCA_905221605.1 of Symbiodinium natans. Taxonomy (NCBI): domain Eukaryota; class Dinophyceae; order Suessiales; family Symbiodiniaceae; genus Symbiodinium; species Symbiodinium natans. The sequence continues at coordinate 424,849 of CAJNDS010002249.1, forward strand.
CGCTAACCCAAACCCCAACCCCCACACCCTGAACTCTAAACCCTAGCCTCAGGTCGTCCAACTCTTCCAAGCTTTCCGGCCCCACGGGCAGACAGGGTCGGTGTCGACCCTTCTCACACAGTGCTTTGGTGGCCAGCAAGGGTTTCGGGTCTAGGGTCTTGGGTTGAGGGTCTCTGGGTCAAAGTGTTCGAAGAGTCGTTGCTAGTCTAAAGCCCTAACGCTATCAAGTGACAAGTCCGCGCCGTTGACTGGCGATGGGAAACACCAAACAGAGACGACCAGCTTTGTAGCCTGGTGGGCGCTGAGCTGGTCAGATTTGCCCCAGATTAGGTTAGAGGGTTTAGGGTTTAGGGTTAGAGGGTTTAGGGTTTGGGAAACACTCTCAAGCAGCCCTTACAGTAGCGTAGACAGAACTACCACGCAAGCCCTATGCCAAGATCCTGGCGCTGTTCGTAAAAAATCAGAAACCCTAAAGAGTCCAAACTCCACTCGGATCAGAAGCCCTATTTTAGGATGCCCAGTAGTACGCTTCTTCCCTGTTTTGGGGGTTTAGGCTCCCGTACAAACTCCTTTAAGCAAAAGCAGGGCGCCCTGTTTAGTTCTAGGTCACTGTGCAACCTAGCCTATAAGCTCTAAAACCCTGAACCCCGGTATCGACCTGGCGGCAGGGCTTGAAGGCTTTAGGGGAGTTTAGGGTTTGGGGTTTAGGGTTTAGGGTGTAGGGTTTAGGGCTTTTGCGCTTCATGGGTTCAGGGCTGCAGGGCTTCAATGGTTGGGGTTTGGGGGGGCTTCGGGGGTGTTTGGTTTAGGGTGGAGGTCTTGACAAAAATAGCTGATGTAATACTCCGCTAAAACCCCAACAACCAAACCATAAACACTGAACCCTGAAGCCTGCCATCCCTTACCCTTACCCTAAACCTAGACCTAAACCTAAACCCTACACCCTAAACCCTGCACTCACAATCCCAGGCCGGAGCTGCACCAGGCGCCCAGTTTGAATTCCTTCATGCTTGCAAACCATAGGAGAGCTTCGGGTTTTGGGTGTTGGGTATTAACCCTAAACCCTAAACCCTAAACCCTATGTTAAGGTTTAGGTTTGGGATTGGGAGTTCTGCGGTTTTGGCCCGTGACCCAGGCATGCTGGGGCCTCTTGAGAGCTACGGGGTTTGGGGTTTAGGGTTTGGGGTTTAGGGTTTAGGGTTTAGGGTTTAGTTTTGTGGAGTTCAGCTTCATGAGTTCAGGGGCTCGTCTCCTAGGTTGTAGTACATATATCATACATCACAAACTTAAAGGGCCTTTCGAGGACCACTGAGAACTAGACTGGCCCCCTTTGCAAAGCCCCAGAGGGCCCAATACTTACATCAACACGGACAAGGCCCTCGCCACAGCCAGAGAAGCAGCTTTCAAGCAGGGTGTGGGGGTTTAGCGTGTAGGGAGAGCCTGAAGTGCGAAACCCTAAAACGCTAACACCCTAAAACCCAACCCAAATCCCTGAACCCTGAAACCTTGAAATCCTGAACCCTAAAACCCTCAGCCCTCTTGACCCCAAAGACGCTGCCACCTACCCTAAACCCTAAACGCTAAACTTTAAACCCTAAACCCTAAACCCTGCACCCTAAACCCTAAACTCCAAACCCGAAACCCTAAACCCGAAACCCTAAACCCTAAACCCCGGAAAACACTGGCCCTAGGCTTTGGTTGCAGATCTCATCAGTCGGCTGCACCGCCGCATGCCTCCCTTCTTGCCCAAGGTGTGCAGTTCGGTTTAGGGCTTAGTTAGGGCTTAGGGCTTAGGGCTTAGCGCTTAGGGTTTAGGGTTTAGGGTTTAGGGTTTAGGGTTTAGGGCTTTGGGCTCAGGGTCTAGGGTTTAGGGCTTAGGGTTTGGGGTTTACATATTTCGCATGTTTCGAATAGAACAAGGCTTATTGGTAGCGGCTTAGGGGGTTGTGGATGTAAAGGGGTTTGGTAGCAACAGACCTCAAGATTGTGGGGCTTGGGGCGCGTTGAGCATCTACAAGCTCTAAGCCCTAAGCTCCAGCCCTTAAACACCTTAGAGCCCCAATTCAGGGCGTGTTCAATGCTCTCAACCCTCGACCCCAAGACCTTCAGTGGACCCTCTTTCCTTTGCTTTCCCTTTCGGGTTTAGGGTTTAGGGTTGAATTCACCCTTGGTGCCCCTCTTGGGGTTCTGAGTTCTTAGGCTGAGTTGTTCTTACCCTAAACCCTAAACCCTAAACCCTAAACCCTAAACCCTAAACCCTATGCACCCTAACCCTAAACCCTACTTCGGCTTACTGGAGGGGGTTTCGACGATTGCCACAGGGCTGAGAAGGGTGTCTGCAGGATTTATGGGGAGTTCATTTGGGGGTTTCCGAAATTCGGGTTTAGGTTTAAGGTTTTGGGTTTAGGGTTTAGGGTTTACGGTTTAGGGATGGGGGTTTCCGAAATGAATGAGGAGGACCTTATTGGGGTCCTGAATTTCCGGGAATCCTATCGTTTGGGGGTCTATATTCGGGGTTCCGTATTTTCGTAAACTCCAAAAACCTTAAAGTCCTTGTAGCCCTAAACTCCAACCCCTAAACCCTAATCCCTAAATTTAAGAGCCTCCGGCTCAAGCCGCCGACCCCGCCGGAGCATTGTTCAGGGCTGAAGCGGCGCAGCGTGCCCCGGCGCCAAACCCTAAACCCAAACCCGACCCTAAACCCTACAGCCGAAACCCTAAACCTTACAGCCCAAACCCTAAAGCCTCAGCCCTAAAGCCGAACCCTAAACCCCAAAGTAAAGCCTAAACCGAAACCGGAACCCTAAACCCCGAAAGCCTAAACCGAGGACAGCCCAACGACCACAGGCTTAGGGTTAAGGGTGGGAGGGCTTAGGGTTTAGGGTTTAGGGTGCAGGTTAAGTTTTTATTTTTCCCTGTGCGAAATTTGGTTATGGTCCAGGAGTACACGCGGTGTGGGTGGCCTGGCCCTCCACGGAAAAGCTGCCGGGGTACCCCCCCTACCCCCCCCGGAGGTTTTCACCTCCAGAAACCTATCCAACACGCCGCCAGGGTCGGCGGACACTAATACCTAAACCCTAAACCCGAAACCCGAAACCCTTCTGTCCTTGACCTCCCCACCCCTCCCCTGGTCAGGCCCTAGCCTCCTTCCACCTGGTCCAGGACGGCAAGTAAGTTCTCAAGGGACGCAGAGGTTCCTGGGTTTAGGGTTTAGGGTTTAGGGTTTAGGGTTTAGGGTTTAGGGTTTATAGGGTTCAGGGTTTAGGGTTTAGGGTTTAGGGTTTAGGGTTTATTAGGGTTTAGGGTTTAGGGTGCCCAAAAAAGGGACCACATTTTCGAGAAGTGACCAAATGAGCCCCAAGAAATCCTGGAACGCACATGGAGCCATGGAGCCATAGAGCCTCGGACATTTCAGTCCCCATGAGGTTTTCAGCCTTCCAGTTCCCACCCCAGCCCCTGCCCGCCATGCTCATATGACACCCTAGAAGCCCCAAAAAATTAAGAGCCCTAGACCTTGGGATGTTCCCCCTTGTCGTAACAGTCCTTGTAAGAGGGATTATAGTACCCCCCCCCCCCCCTATTAGAATCCCGATTAGGAAGTATTTAGTACAAGGGGGAACATCCCAACCTGAACCCTGAGTACCCTAAAAGCCCAGCTACAATCTCCAAGTTCGTGCTGCTGCCTTTGAAGACGGCAATCTTCCTTATGACCAGGACTTGCGCCATCGCCACGACATGCACGGCCTTGCTCGGACGGGCAAGCAGGACTCCGACACAGTCACAGCCAGAGTTGATTAAGTGACGAGAGCCACTCAGAAAGGTCTGCAATCCGGAAAGAAGCAGAAGACTAGGACCCAGAGTAAGCCTCTTGTTCCCTTTTTGAAGGTTTAGGTTCCCCTACAAGCCCCTTCAAACCAAAACGGCACCGTTCTTACTCCTAGGTTACTCATGAGTCCAGAAGAAGCGCCGCCACCTGAAGCACATTGCTTATGGCCGCGGGCACGCTCTTTGAAAGATGCCCGAAAACTCCTGAGAGAGGCCCTTATGGAGATTTGCGCACTTGAGCCTCATCAACAATCACCGACAGACAGTTCAACGCAAAGTCTCGTATGTATACGTATCAGAGGTCCTGCTCGGAGATGTAGCGGACGCCGGATGGAAACCCTAAAGGAAACATCGCATAATCGCAAGGCGCTCTCTGTAAGCCTAGTGGAGCACTCAATGGAAGACTGACGGAGATCCTAAACCCCACGAAGGAAAGACCATTCCTACAAAGCTTGCAGCTGCAAAAGGAGCCCCTATAAGCCCTAAACCTCGCGGAAAGACTAGAAGCAACCCCAGTTGCATGCCAGCATTAGCCTCTTTTGCATACGGTTCTCAACCCTAGACCTAAACCCTAAACTCTAAACTCTACAGTAAACCCTGAACGCTAGTCCATGGGAAACGACATAGCAACCCCATCGAAACGCAGTTTAACTCGCACTACTCCTGGCAAGATAGCTGTACTGTTCGGGCATGGGAGCTGAGAAACAAGAAGCAGTACGCGACCATATCGTGGTAGGTTTTTGATGGGAGGACCGGCATGACAGTTCGGCGAGGAAGAAGTGCAATCTTTACGCAGTCCAATTTCACCGCTACTTTGCAGACCTAAACCCTAAACCCTAAACCCTAAACCCTAAACCCTAGCTTCCTATGGCCTTCACAGATGCCCATACTGGCTAGATGTCTAGCAGTCTAGCATACCCTAAACCCTAAACCTAAACCCTAAAAGTCTTATACAAGGTCCGAGCAGGTCCAGGGTTTAGGGTTTGGGGTTTAGGGTTTAGGGGTTAGGGTTTAGGGTTAGGGGTTTAGGGTTTAGGGTTTAGGGTTCGGGGTTTGGGGTTTGGGGTTTGGGGTTTGGGTTTTGGGGTTTGGGGTTTGGGGTTTGGGGTTTGGGGTTTGGGATGAATGCGGCGCCAGGATGCCAAGCTGATGGCTGCAGCCTGGGCGCGCAATCTAGCTGCAGACAGAAAAACCCTGACCCGGTGGCCCGGTCATACCCTTTTGCCCCTGTTTTTAGGGTTTAGGGTTTTAGGGTTTAGGGTTTAGGGTTTAGGATTTAGGGTTTAGGGTTTAGGGTTTAGGGTTTAGGGTCCTGGCCTGGTGGCCCAGTCATACCCTTGTCCCTCTGTTTGTTGGGTTCTAGGTTCCCTTGCAAAGTTGCCAACCCCCAGAAGGGTACCCTTGCTATAATATGGTTACTGGGCTACCAGGCTGACCATGCATCAGGGCTAGCTAAACCCTGAACCTTGCAGCTGTACTTGGAGGTTCATGGTAGTGGTGAGTAGGGTTAGAAGTAAGGTAGCTTTTATTTATAACTGGTTAGAACCTTACTTAGTAGGGTACTTATAAACCTACTTATAACTCATGATCTCAGGTAGCCATGGCCACTTAAGCCTTGCGGCTCACGTTCTTCTGGCCAGGGTGCTTCCGCAACATATTGCTCGGCCGCGCCAAGTCCCAAAGCACCTTCAACTCCCTGGGGGTTCGGGTTTCGGGTTTAGGCCTTAGGGCTTAATTAGGGCTTAGTGTTTAGGGTTTAGGGTTGCCTGTGACTCCCAAACGCTACCAGAAAAATCGTATGTTATAGCCCCTAAATATGGGTCAAACCACCCCCCAAGTAGTAGGTAAATGGCGCTGGAGGCAAGCCCCGAACCCCTCAGCCTGAACACCAAAGCCCCTGGATCAGGATGACCTCATGGCATCTTCAGAGCCCCAAAAGGCCTCTTCAATTGAAGAAGAGACCTTCTCACTCATTTTCAGAACATGCATGTCGTTTCGTAAGGTATATTCCTGAATTGAGGGGTAAACTCAAAAACCCCTAGACCCTCAAGCCCTAAACCCGAAACCCCAAACCCTAAACCCTTTAAACCCGAAGCCCGAAACCCGCAACTCCAAACCCCAAATCCTAAACCCCTAAACCCGAAACCTGAAACCGAAAGCCCCAGACCCCCTACCCCTACCCAACGGCTCCTATGTAGTACCTTTTTTGGGTAGTATACTAGAATCCCCTTGAACCAACCCAAAAAGGAACTACATTAGAGCCTTTAGGTAAACTCCCTGGGTCTCAAGGTCTGGATTCCGAGTTGGCATTGCTGGCGGCCGAGACGAGGGCCACTCAGCCTGAGATCCTCTTTTAAGGGGTTTAGGGTTGAGGGTTTAGGGTTTAGGGTTTAGGGGGTTGGGGGGTATAGGGGTATAGGGGTTTAGGGGGTTCAGGGTTTAGGGTCTCAGGTTTAGGGTTTAGGGTTTAGGGGCCGGAGGGGGGGGGGCGGGGGGGGGCGGGGGGGGCGGGGGCGGGGGGGGGGGGCGTGGGGGGGGGGTCGGGGGGGGGGGCGGGGGGGGGGGGGGGGGGGCGGGGTGGGCGGGTGTTGGGGTTTAGCGCTTAGGGTTTACGTGCTGCTTTGTGTGGTTGGGTGCCTAGGTGGCGGGTTTAGGGTTTAGGGTTCACACCCTGCAAGCCCGAACAAAACCCATCAGTTCATCCCACCATTGATTCAGCTGGATCCCCATCATGGCCGATGATTTCGATACTTGTACAAATCAATACCCCGAGGATAAGGTTTAAACCCTGAAGACCTCAAATCCTGAGACCTGCAATCCCGACAAGCCCTAAATCCCGCTAAGCCCCGAAAACCCTAATCCCAAGACCCTCAAAGCCCGAAATCCCCCGAAGCCCTTGAACCCTCAACCCTAACTAAACCCGAAACCCTGAACCCTAAATCCCTAAACCTAAAAAACCTAACCCTAAACCTTTAACCCTAAACCCTAAATCCTAAGCGCCAAAAGCCCTGAACCCTAAACCCCCCAACTGCGAGCCCTCAAAACCAAAGCTGTTAGCGAAACCCGCCTACTAACAAGGACGGAACATCGAACGTGTTCGTATCAAACAAGGTCCTCATTGCAGCTGGGGTAACGAGCCAGTCCTTCATTGACCATATAAACTCGAAACTAAGCCCCGAGACCCCTAGACTCTCGACCCTCAGCCCCAAAAACCTTAAATCAGGATGCCCTAAGCCCGGAACCCCCAAACTCCTAAAACCCCAAAGCCCAACCACCCTAAACCCGAAGCCCTAAACCCTAAACCCTAAACCCCAAACCCTGCACCTAAACCCTAAACCCTGAACCCTACACCCTAACTCAGCCCCCCCGAGAGGTCGAGGACTCCAAGCTGGGCTCTGTCTTTTTGGAGCGGGCTAACCGGATGCTGGAGGCTGGGGGTTTAGGGTTTAGGGTTAGGGTTTAGGGTTTAGGGTTTGGGGTCTGGGTGCAAGGCTTAGAGCTTCCAGGGTTTCTAGGGTTTAAGGGTCTTAAGGTGTAGGCTTTGGGGTTTAGGCAGGAGTACCCTCTATACCCTTAAGACCAGCGACGTGCCCCTTAGGCATTGGTAAGCTGTACCTTTTTTTTGGCGTACGAGCTGCGGATGTTTGAGGTTTCGGGTTGCAAGGTTTTCCAGGCCCAGGGGGTCGACCAACACCTGATACTCACTCGTGCCCACGGAGCTTTGCGGATTCGCTTTTTGTTTCAGGGTTTGGGGGAACTTTTGGGTTCAGGGTTCAGGAAGCCCTTAAATCCAAACCCTAAACCCTGAACCCTGAACCCTGAACCCTGAACCCTAAACCCTAGCCCTACACCCTAAACCATTCTCGAAGTTCCGTGGGTTCGGTTTGTTTTGTCATTTGGTGGTTCGGGCCTTGGTAGATGTTGAGAGGTTCAGGAGGTTCACTGTACGTCAGTAAAGTGGTGCCGTTTTAAATGGGTTGTGAGGGTGTAGGGACAAAACAGTTGTGTAAGGTTGAGGTAGATTTCCCTTGTTGTTGTTGTTGTTGTTGTTGTTGTTGTTGTTGTTGTTGTTGTTGTTGTTGTTGTTGTTGTTGTTGTTGTTGTTGTTGTTGTTGTTGTTGTTGTCGTTGTTGTCGTTGTTGTTGTTGTTGTTGTTGTTGTTGTTGTTGTTGTTGTTGTTGTTGTTGTTGTTGTTGTTGTTGTTGTTGTTGTTGTTGTTGTTGTTGTTGTTGTTGTTGTTGTTGTGGTTGTTGTTTGTTGTTGTTTGTTGTTTGTTGTTTGTTGTTGGTTGCTGTTGTGGTTGTTGTTGTTGTTGTTGTTGTTGTTGTTGTTGTTGTTGTTGTTGTTGTTGTTGTTGTTGTTGTTGTTGTTGTTGTTGTTGTTGTTGTTGTGTTGTGTTGTGGTTGTTGTTGGTGTTGTTGTTGTTGTTGTTGTTGTTGTTGTTGTTGTTGTTGTTGTTGTTGTTGTTGTTGTTGGTTGTTGTTGTTGTTGTTGTTGTTGTTGTTGTTGTTGTTGTTGTTGTTGTTGTTGTTGTTGTTGTTGTTGTTGTTGTTGTTGTTGTTGTTGTTGTTGTTGTTGTTGTTGGTGTTGTTGGTGTTGGTGTTGGTGTTGGTGTTGGTGTTGGTGTTGGTGTTGGTGTTGGTGTTGGTGTTGGTGTTGGTGGTGGTGGTGGTGGTGGTGGTGTTGTTGTTGTTGTTGTTGTTGTTGTTGTTGTTGTTGTTGTTGTTGTTGTTGTTGTTGTTGTTGTTGTTGGTGTTGGTGGTGTTGGTGCTGTTGTTGCTGTTGTTGTTGTTGTTGTTGTTGTTGTTGTTGTTGTTGTTGTTGTTGTTGTTGTTGTTGTTGTTGTTGTTGTTGTTGTTGTTGTTGTTGTTGTTGGTGTTGGTGTTGTTGTTGTTGTTGTCTATCAAACCATTCATTACTATTTTTTATAATTAGCAAAATTTTTTAATATCATATTATTTAGTAAATGTTTATATTCAATTTTTAATGATTTTTCAAATCTTATTCTCATTAATTCATTATTGTAAATACATTTTTGATAAAATATATATTTGCTTGTCATGATTAAGAATAACTGTAATCGTTAAAAATGTTTCTTGTCATGTTATCAATTGATTATGTTTTTGGATTGCTTGGTTTGATGAAATTACATATTTTATTACAGACAAACAGGATTCTATTGCGTGAAGCAACTTTTAACCAACATATTTACCGTATGGTTTAAGAAAAGAAGTTAAAGTATTGCATAAAAAATATGCAAAATATTAATAAGGATGACATGGATGAACTGGTCATTAATGCATTTAAAGTTTATATGAAATGTGGTGAAAGAATATATAAGCTATATTTTCATGGATCAATGGGTTCATTTATTGAAGGAATAATGTATTTAACATATATAAATAAATATTCATTTAGAATAATCTGTGTTGATAGACCTGGAAATCATTTATCAACATTTCCCAATACAGTAAAATCATATGTAAATATTCCATCTTGTTGTTGTTGTTGCTGTTGCTGTTGCTGTTGCTGTTGTTGTTGTTGTTGTTGCTGTTGTTGTTGTTGATGTTGTTGTTGACCCTCATCAGCTTGATCTTGAAGCATACGATTTCAGAACGCTCAAAAGAGCATCACTTCAGCTGCGCCTACTGCAACAACTGCGGACTATTACGGCCACCACACCTACATCGGCCAGCGAACAGATCCGCGATGGCTGGGAATTCCTTGAACAAGACCGTGATCTCTCAAAGCTTGACTACGAGGACTACCACACCAAACTGGTTTCAATGATCCCGCACTATCAGGAGACACTCCGAGAAATCCTGACACTGTACCGCCTATGGCTGTCAACCCCTCTGTCCGATGAAGACTTCTTGTGGGTGCGCAACCTGGTAGTGAGTCAGCTTCTACCTAGAGACACTCTCCATCGCTACTTTGCTGACAGTCTCTGGCAACAAATACGACACAGATATGGAGGGGACCAAGGAGATCTCGAGCAGGCACAAGGAGTCATCACAATCCTTTCCCCGCTCCATGACCAGGTCTATGATGACTATAAGAACTTTGCTGTGGCGCTGACTCTGCTCCTCGTTCGACACCGTCAACGTCTGAAGCAGACGCTAGACGACAAAATTCGGGGCTAGAGACTGTCCGAGCACCATAGCCTTCCAAACGAGTGAGGTCCCCTCCTGTTCACTGCACTATCTTCCCAAATTGCGGGAAAAAGCGTGTAGCTCCGATCTTCCTATGCCAGGCTTAACTAAGCACAGCTCTCCTCGCAAAGTTTTGCTCTCAGGTTCGCACGAGTGAGGTCCCCTCCTGGCGAACTTCAACCCAGCCAAGCCCCATGGCAGACCTTCGCCCCGTCCTCAGCCGCGAACAGGCAATGGAGGTACTCCTTGAATCTCTTTTCCTACCGCTGCCGGTATACCCTACAACTCCAGCTGGCGCCGCCACAGCGAGCAATCTGGACCTGGCATCCTCACGCACCCCTGCGGGGGAGGCGATCCAACACTCGAACCGTCAGATACGGATAGCTTCGCGTGCTTGCAGCTTCATGAAGCTGCTCGCGGAGAAGGTTCACTGGCACATGGGAGAGTTGCGGCTCTACCTTCCCAAAACTGCGCCCCGCAATTTGGCCGCAAAACGGAAGCATGAAGAGATGATGCTGACAGAGCCTCGTTCTCCTACTCCGACGTACCATCAGAAGCGCCAGCTCCTCTTCATCTCTCAGGCGATTCGGGACTACACCAATGATGGTCCTGGCCAGAACTCCTTCCAGCTCGAAGACGCGGAGCCTACCACCCAGCGCATCTGGACGTACCTGACGCGCCACTTTGGCCAGGGTGAGGTGCACTTTATGATTGCCAACGCCCTGTCACATCTACACCTTCTTATGCGATCGTCAACTCCACGCCTACTCTCAGGCATTGAGCAGTCACAGCCATCGCATGCTCCAGGACAAGGCTCGGACTACTTCCCTGCTAATCTTCGTCTGCGCGATGACAAGCAACTGGACCTTCACTACTTCGACCTGCAGGCGCTAAGGCGAGCCTCCACAGTATACCGGGTGCAGCAGCTGCTCAAAGTCTCTTCTTCCACCGAAGGGGCATCGTCAGTTAAGAACGGATGGCGCTTTCAACATCAGGACCATCACCTCAATGCTTTGTCCTACGACCAACATCTCCTGGCTCTGTTGCCTCATCTCCCGAACTACCAGGACCAAATTCGCGAGGATCTGGTCACGTATAGGCAGTGGCTGCTTCGAGAAATCAATGCAGAGGATGTTTCCTGGATTCGATCCATGATCATGGACACGGTGATCTCGCGAGGTGAACTCCTGGAGCTCTTCGAGGATGCCTTGCTCAAGCAGATCAACTCTGCGTTTCGAGCTACTGCTGGCATTCCTAACCCGGAGGATCATTCTCAAGACTTCCAGAACAGCATGGCTCTCCGCTTCTACCAAATCATCAATCCGCTCTATGATGACATCTACGAAGAGTACAAGCCGTACGCAATTGTGTTCAAGATGCTCACCTCCTCTCATCGTAGACAGCTTCGGTCCCTCCTTCGGGCCCGAGAAGCTGCCATTCTGGCGTCCCCATATCGGACCACCAGCCTGGTTCCAGTATGCGAGTGAGGTCGCCTCCAGCTAACTGAACCATAGCATCCCAAAGCTCCCATAGTCCGAATACTGGACTTAATCACGCCTCCAGACCACGGCTCGCGTTGCAGAAAAGCCTTCATGCCTCATAGCACACAAGTGCCGGCCTGCATAGCCGATGCCCTCAGACCCGGCCTGCCTACCGACTCGCCTGCTGAGGTTGAAGACCAATCTCGCAGAGACTTG
>CAJNDS010002249.1:441522-474022 GCA_905221605.1 Symbiodinium natans
AAAGCTCCTATGTAGTATTGTTGGGGGGTGGTATACTAGAATCCCCTAAAGCAAAAGAGGGATCTACATGTTTCAGCCTTCAGGTAAAGCCACGAACGAGGCGCGACCCCGTACCACAGCCCAAGCATCTTCAGCATCCTGAGCACCCTACAGTAAACTCCAAAAAGTTGGAACATCCTTCTCCCTAGACCCCAAAAGGCATACCAAAGGGAATCCTAGCTCTAATCATCCTTAAACCTTGTTCCAGCTTTCTGGAGTGTACTGTATAATAGGCCCAAACACGAAAGATACCACAAGCACCCCCCCTATGCAGCCTAAGCATCTCAAGGCACAGCTTCCAGAGATTTTTTAGCTAGCTCGTTGATGGAGTTTACTTGAAGGTTCATGGGTAGTTATAAAGTAGGGCTATAAGTACCCCAAATAAGGTTATAACCAGCTATAACTGCAGTTCGCTTACTTATAACTCCACTTATGACTACCCATGAACCCCCAAGTAGGAGATCGCTCCCGAAAGGGGCTTCGAAGGTCCTTTGTTGGGGTTCCCAGATTTCTTGCCAAGCTGTACTAGCAGATTTAGGGCCTAGGGTTTGGGGCTTAGGGTTTAGGGTTTAGGTGCCTGGATGGATAAATGACACGTCAATTCAGGGCCCCGGTCTGTGGGATGGCACAATCCCTGACCTCCCAGGCATCGACCTAAACACAGAAACCTTAGGGTTCAGGGTTTATTTAGGGTTTTGGGGCCTAGTTTAGGGTGCACCTGGAGTCCCCAATGTAGTCCCTTTTTGGGTTTGTTTTAGGGGATTCTAGACTACCCCAAAAAGGTACTACATAGGAGCCTTCAGGTAGGGAATCCCTAAAACTAATCCCTAAATCCGAAGCCCGAAGCCCCACTGACATGCAAGACAAGGCGCGACCTTCTCTTCGACAACTGCGCAAAGGAGAGCTAGCCCTCTTCTCGGTTTCTCCAAGCACTGTTGCTGGGTTTAGGGTTGAGGGTTTAGGGTTTAGGGCTTCGGGCTTCAGTTGATCTCCCGTATTGTTATGAGAACATGTTCATACACAGGGGTTTTTTATGGCTTAAAGCGTATGTCTGGTTGTTGACATCGTTGCAGATGCGTTTGTTTGGTGTTTAGGGCTTGTTGCTCTCAAAGCTAATTTCGTTTTCTCCGCAACCCACAACAGAATTGAATTGCGTCGGCATCGCTTGCAAAGGTGCCCAGTGTTCCAGGGCCCCCGCCCAAAAACCACACATTGCACGCGAGCCCTTCAATGTCAGAACGTTCTGGAACAGAGTTTGCTCCCGAAAAGCGATGCTCATTTGGCTCTTACCAGCCGAGCCCTGAGGAAGCCTCCACCCTAAACCCTAAACCTCACACCTTAAAACTGGCTCCAATTCATCCGACAAACGCTACACCTCATGTGAAACAGCGTTTATATTACTGTTACTGGTGAGGGTATATAAGGTTCCTTTTAATATTGGTGAGTGTATATACCCTAAACCCTAAGCCCTAAACCCTACACCCTAAACCCTAAACCCTAAACCCTAAACCCTAAACCCAAACAGTCCATAGGGATTCTAGTAGCCTTTTTTGTCCCTGTTAAGGACTGTTGGTATAAGGGGGAACATCCCAACTCTACCATGAAGGGCTCGCTAAGCCATGCTGCGGTGAAGTCTCAAGGCGAATGTTTAGGGTTTAGGGTTTAGGGTTTAGGGTTTAGGCAAATTCTGCCCCAAACCCGAAAGCCCGAAAACCACAAGCTGAAAACCCCTCAACCCAGCCTCACTTCTCAAAGCACTTAAGGCCCTAAAACCAATCCGCAATTCCAAGAACACTAACATCCGAAATAGCTCAAAATGGGAATAAAGCTAAGTACCCTACAGATTCAATAACCCTAAGCCTTTTTCTCTGAGGGGCTTGGGGACACTGCTTCCATTTTTCGAGGTGGTTTGCTTCCACAATGCGACGGCATCGCCGAGGTTCGCCCTCCCGAGAGCCCGATAACGAAATCATGGAGGTAGTTCTCTTAATCAGGGTCCCCTTTTGGGTCCCCTAGAATTATTGCAGCACCCGTACAATCCGAACCCCAAGGTACCTTAAATCACAGCACTACCAATATGTACACACACACATGTGTATATATATATATATAGTTTTTTCATATATACAGAGAGAGACATACACACCTTCCTTATAAAAAAGAGTAAGTAGACGCAGTATTTTTGCGGGCTACTTCTTCGTCTTCTTTGTAATGAAACCCTACCTCAAGCGTCTTCCGTCAGGACTTTCATGGGTGGTAGTTCTCGAAACGATGTTCTCTTCCTGGTTCCGACAGCCCAGACTCTCATGTCGCCAGGCCAACCACTTGTCGTTTGCACCATGCATATGTCTTGTGTCTACGTAGGCATGAGAGAGCGTTTGTGTGTGTATCCTCGTGTTCACTCAGATGAGCTTCTCTCTTCTGTTGCCCTAATACCCCAAAGGGAAACGCCAATATCGGGCGAGCATTATGTTTCAATATGTACTTACGTATATATATATATATATATATACATATGGCATATATATATATATATATATATATATATATATATGTCTGTGTGTGTATATATATATATGCAAACATGTATGTTTGTATGTGTGTTTTGGTTAGCTTCAAGAGAAATATACATCCATTTCAGCTACTTCATATATATATATATATATATACATATATGTACATACATAAACATATGCATATGCACACGTAAAACTCGTAGCGCTGCTGCCAGTTGATTCCTTTGCCTCACCACTTTTTGGTCTATAGGGCTGATCGCTCGAACCCTACACTCTAAACCCTGAACCCTACACCCTAAATCCTGTATCCTAAACCCTTTCCCTTAAACCGACCTTTCTGCCAGGACCTCGTGCACCGATATGCTGAGGGTTGATGGCCTTGTCGAGCCCAATTTCTGGGCTGCCCCGCTGGAGAGCTTCTAGATTCCAGCTCGTGGCGCGCTGTTCCCCAAGCTTGCTAGCCCAGAGGTGCCCCCCTGTTCTCGGTTCTGGGTTCCCTTATAAATAGCTGGGCTTCCAAGAGCCAGTTGAGCAGAGTTGTTGAAGAATCCCCATCCAGACCTTTATCTCAGTTCAAGGGTGATGTAGGACAAATAGACGGTGCATCGTTCCCTAGTTCCCGATGTACTAGGCAACATGGGCCCGCCAGCCCTTCAAAGAGGCGATGTACCCTAATTACTGAACTCTAGGCCCTAGACCCTAATTAGACTAAACCCTAACCGCCCCAAACCAATTTAAGAGTCCGGTTTCTTGTGTTCTTCTGAATATCATGATATGTTCGCCCCGGGGCCCTGCTTCAAGATCAGCCCTTTATGCTTAGGATTTCGGGCCTAGGGCTTGGGATTCAGTGTTTAGGGCATAGGATTTAGGGTTTACGGCTTAGGATCTAGGGCTTGGGTCTAGGGCTGAGGATTTCTGATTGAAGGGCTGAGAGGTTCAGGGCCCTTGGGTGCTACTGGTTTAGGGTTTAGGGTTTCGAGTTAAGGGTTTTAAGGGGGAATGCTGGAAGCTAGGAGCTGGGTGGTTTCGGGTTTCTAAAGGAAAGTTACATGGTCCCATAATACCTTTGTGGCGCTTTACTGTAACTTTAGATCCGTAGCCTTTTTTGGGTTTATTGGGTTTCTTAATAAGGCAGCTAAAAGTTTAAGTTTTGCTAGCCTCCTAAGTGCAGCCAAGATATGGTCCCTGTAGAGTTCAAAGGGGTTCTGCAGCATCGGCCCTTGTCAGTGTGAAACCCTGAGGCCCTTTACTCTACGCCTTAAACCCCAAAACCCAAGGCCTGAATTCTAAACCTTAAGCCCTAAACCCTGAATTCGAAACCCTAAATCCCAAGCCCAAATTTCCCTAAGCCTTCAACCCTAAACTCCCTAACCCCAAAGCCCCCAAAAAAGCCGACTTGCTAAGCTGTGCGCATGAGCCATCAGACCTCTCTACTCAGAGGCTTGCACCCCCTCTCTGGGGTTTAGGGTTTAGGGTTTAGGGTTTAGGGTTTTAGGGTTTAGGGTTTAGGGCATCTAACCTCCTCGATATTGTATCCTAGCCCCCCTAAACCCTCAACCCTATAACCCCTAAAGCTAACCCTAAACCCCTACACGTCTAAACGAAGCCCCGGAGCTCCTAAGCACCTAAGCCCTGGTAGGGTGGCAGCCTCAGCCGTTTTGAAAAATGGCGGCGTTGTCTCTAGGGTTCCCCTCGTAATTAAGGCTAGCTCGGGACAGTTAAGCCGAATTGAGGTTATTTTTGAGGTTATTTTAAGCGTGGAACCTACGGGCGGGCTAGCATAGAGGGGAAACCCATGACGTTTAGGGGACCGCACGGCCGCTCCGCAAGAGCAGGGGGTTCGTTAGGGCTGACCATCCGAAACCTTGCTCCTCCAAAAGGGCAAAGATGCCCCGTGAGGAGAGAGTACACTTCCCTTCCTTACCTGGGACAAGGGCTACTCTAGGTAGGGTCTAGTGGTTCGCGGCCCCCCATTCCTGTGAACATGGCTGTTTGTGGGGGCTGCTGTTTGTGTCTGCAGCTCCTCCTGTACACTATGCTTAGCAAAGTGCAAGCAGTCCGTTGACGAAGCTGCTGCGCTTCATGACTTCATGGTCAAAAGGTGTTGGTCGTGTTTTGTGGGATGTATACCTCCTTGAGGGTACAGTGTTTAGGGTTTAGGGATCAGGGGCCCCCTTGATTCGGGGAGGGGGTACCTATTTCTATTCTAGTCCAGAAGCATTCCGTCAGGGTACCTACCCTTGTGTGTCACAATGCAGCAAAAACAGGAACCCCCGCAGCACAAAGTGGCGAAAGGAGAGAGAGAGAGAGAGAGAGAGAGAGAGAGAGAGAGACAGAGAGAGAGAGACCAAACGCCTTTGTCTCACCCTTCAATAAGTGGAGTGCCTTGAAGACAGTTCGCACTTCCCTGCACACCCTCATAGACCCGAGCCCCCCTCAAACACAAACCCCTAAAACCGCCATAAGCCCCCTAGCTCCCCAACCCCTGCATGCCTTGTTCCAGGGTCTTTTAATATGGAGCCTTAAAATGGGCACCCCTTGTATACCCCTTAGATACCCCGCATATACCCTATAAACCCAAGGGCCCATACATCGCATCCTTTAAAGGGGTAAGGGACCATGAAACTACCCCTAAACCCTAAACCCTAAACCCTAAGAGCCATTAGAGCATCCCGAAACCCTAAGGTTATAATCCCTAAATCGCATGAGACCCCCAGTTCCCACACCGTAGCCCCTAAAGAAACTCCAAGTCCTTTTTAACCTCCTGAAGTAGGATTTAGGGTTGAGTGTTAGGGTATAGGGTCAGTTAGAGTAGCCTACGTAGTCTTACAAAAACCAACGTTTAGCGCACACGTCTCCCCCCCTGCTTTTGTCAAGGGTACTTATACATGGGCCATTGCTTGAGCCGAACTTAAAAGTTGCAGCCTAAACCCAAGACCCAAAACCCGACACCCGAAACCCCAAACCCTAAACCCTAAACCCGAAACCCTAAACCCTACGCCGCAGCGTGGAGAAGGCTCATGCAGGCGCAGTTTTGGCGTTGAGCCCCCCGGGCGCCAAGGAAGGCCGCTGACGCGCTCCTGGGACAAGCACGAGAGTCGCCGTAGGAATAAGGGGCATGGGGTTTAGGGTTTAGGGTTTGGGGTTACGGGTTTAGGGTTTGTATTTCTTATATAGGGCCTAGGGCTTAGGATTGGCATGCCTAGGGTTTTAGCGTTTGCATGGCTTAGGGTTTAGGGTTCCTAGCTGTAGTTTCTATGTGAAAGCCGCAGGGATGTGTGAGTGTATTGTTTGTTCTCTGAATCTTTGGGGGACATGGACAAAAAGGTGCAGGATTTGCTGCTCCGGATAGTTTAGGTTCTAGGGTTTTTGGAACCCTAAACCCTAAACCCTAAACCCTAAACCCTAAACAGGGGCCTAAGGCCAGTTTCTCGAGTGGTTGTTTGCTTTCTTGCGGTGTCTCTGTAGGGTTCGGTTCGGCAGTGTTTTTGTCGCCCCAGTCCGAGTTGTGGATCCAGGGTTTAAGTTTAGGGTTTAGGGTTTATGGTTAGGTTGTGTTAAGAGTGGGGCATAGGGATTAGTTGGGGACGAGGCTTCGAAGGGTGTAGACGTCGTCCAGCAATGGTGTCTCGGATACTACCTTACTGGTTCTTTTTCTGGAATTCTGGACTTCGCTACCCTGCATAAACGCTTCAATGGTTAAATTGCATGGGGGTGAGGGGGGCAGGGTGTAAGGTACTTCATTCCGTAGTAACCCCCCCCCCCCCCGTCCCCCGTATATACCTAAGTAGCCCTAAACCCTAGACCCTAAACCCTAAACCCTAAACCCCCCCAACCCCCTCCAAATACCCCCCAAGGTTCCTTGCAAGGGTCCCCCCTTTAGTTCCTTCTTGAGGTTAGTCATAGGGGATTCTAGTATACACCCCAAAAAGTACTACTACATAGGAGCCTCTACGTGGTCATCTGCGAAGCCACACGCACGGCAGCCCAGCTGCGCGAGGTTTAGGGTTTAGGCCTATAAACCCGAAACCCTAAACCCTAAACCCTAAACCCTAAACCTTAAATCCTAAATCCTAAGGCGGAGCGGAGAGTCGGCGCGATGTCTGACAGCAAGGTCTTCCTAGGCTTGGCCCATGCATCGGCCTCCAAGGGGTAGTTTCATAGGCCCTGTTAATGTGTTTAGAGGTTCTGATGTATGGGTTTAGGGTATAGGGTTTAGGGTTTAGGGTTTAGGGTTTAGGGTTTAGGGTTTAGGGTTTAGGGTTTAGGGTTTAGGGTTTAGGGTTTAGGGTTTAGGGCGGGCCGTTGGGGTTTACGGGGTGTATCAGGGGTATCGATAATCTAAGGTTATATGGTTCTTGATGTGGTCCCTGGCCTCTGAAGTCTGGGCCCTTAATAATTTGTATAGGGTATATAATTGGTATATAGGGGGTCCCCTTTTAAGGGCCCATACTAAGGGTCCATGAAGCTAGTAAGATATTGGCTGGTTCTGAATAGGATTTCTTCTGGGCAATGTTTTTTAGGAATCCTTGATCTGCTTTTCGAATCCTTTCAGGGGTCTGGGGAGGTACCCACGACAATCAATTTGAGGATTTTGCCAGGGGATATAAGGTACCTACTTTGCAAGTCCCTGGCAACATCGCCCCGAGTGGGTCCTTATTCCCCGAACTCTTAGGCTAGGTTGCCTTTACACTCCGTCACCACAAAAATTGCCGTTACCAGGATGCACAGTAGTAACCTTGTTCCCTAAACCCTAAACCCTAAACCCTAAACCCTAAACCCTAAACCCTTTTGTTAGGGTGAGGATCCCTGACAAAGTCCTTCGAAGACAGAGAGGGCACTCTTCTGCTCTTGGCTGACAATTTCAAGACTGGTCGTCGGTTTGATTTAAGTGGGGTTCTACAGCAGGTAGCTATAGTTATAAGTGGTTAGAACCTTGTTTAGGGTACGTGCAGCCCACCCTACTCCTGTCGGCCCATGAACCTTCAAGTAGCCCAAAAAACCCAAATTCTTAACCCCAAACCCTTAACCCCAAACCCTAAACCCTATGTAAACCCTGCGGAACCTTAGGGAAGCTTAGGGAGCCTTAGGGAGTCGTGACTCTCCCCAAGCCCTCTACTTCCAGGCCGCCGGGCCAGGCTGCATCCCGAACCATTTCTTTGCGAATTCACCAATACTAACCCCTAAGCCCTAAGCCCTAAACCCTAAACCCTAAACCCTAAACCCTAAACCCGAAACCCTAAAGAAGCCTAGTAATTTAATAGGGCCCCTGGAGCCAGGCTGCATCCCGAACCATGTGGATGAGGAGGCACTGAAAGAGGACCACATGGGGCTCGCGGTTGCGGTTTGGGGTTTGGGGTTTAGGGTTTCGGGCTTAGGGTTGCCAAAAACTTGTACTTTAAGAGGGTTGCAGAGTCGTCGCGTCAACACATGGTTTTCTGGGGGATGCAGCGGAGGGGCGATATCTTCTAGCTTTCGTCTGTGGGTACGGCCCTTACTTTTGCCTCAGCCCCAGCTTATCCATTTAGGACATTGTACATATACCCAAGAAGCAGGGAGCATTTCCATGTTGAAGGACTAAGACTATACCCGGAGACCGTTTATAGCACCTTGGCAAAAGGGAAAAGGAAGCTTGACTAATGGTATTCCTTGAGTTAAGGGCATGCGTAGGCTACTCTAGCTATAGCTTTCTCTACGTTCTTACTTATCCCTTAACTTGGGATGTTCCCCCTTAAACTAACAGTCCTTAATGGCGATTAGAATCGGGGGTACTAGAATCCTTATTAAGGACTGCCCGTAGCTCCAGTGAAGCCTGCACCAGAAGCACTTGAAGGCTCCGAAGTATGCCTACAACCACCTTCTCGCCAGTTCTGAGTATACATCTGTTTAGGGTTTAGGGTTAAGGGTTTAGGGTTTAGGGTCTCAACAAGGGCTAGAACCAGTTTTATTCGAAGGATACTTTCCTTGTAGCCTCAGCTCCGACGGCTTGCCCACGGCAGAAGTGACCTAGGACCCAGAGTAGGCCCTCGTCTTCCCTTTTGAGGGTTTAGGTTCCCTTACTAAACCCTAAACCCTAAATCCTGCACCCTACACCCTAAACCCACTGTATAAGCCCTGTAAACCAAAAAAGGGCACGTCGAGGACGATCACGGAGATGTCCCGCCTCCCTCCCCACCCAGTGTGCGCCAGGAAGGCTTGGGGTTTAGGGTTTAGGGTTCAGGGTTTAGAGTTTTTGTATAGGGTCCAAAGGTTCTCCCAACTCCTCGACCATAAGGGCAGGATTCCCAGCATCGCTTGTCTGATGTTGGCTTATAAGGGCTTATGGCAAAGTCTGGTACCAGGACCGGGAGTGGGCCCTTTCTTCCTTTTTTTAGGGTTGGGGTTCCCTTATAATCCCCTTAATACCCAAAAGGGCACCCTTTTTATTCCTAGGTTACTCCCGGGTCTAGGGCAAGGAACGTTTGTCAGCATCCGATCAACACTTAAACCCTGATCCCGAAAGCGCGCCACGCCACGACGAAGCCGGCATCTTACGAAACATCTACGCCTACAACCTCAAAGTCTCGGAGTCCTGAAAGCCCTAAAACCCTAAACCCTAAACCCTAAACCTAAACCCTACACCCTAAACCCTAAGCAACAAACCTTGTTGAAATTCTTCAGGAGTGTGAGAAGCAGGGCACCATCAAAGAGTTCTTCTACATGGCGGACCCGGGGAGTTCCTTGCTGTTTGCCCTCGGTTTCTAGGGTTCTGGGGTTGTAGGATTCGGGTTTTGGGGTTTGGGGTTGTAGGGATAGGTTAGGGTTGTAGAGTAATTCAGGGTGGGGGTTTAGGGTTTGGGGTTTTTGGTTTTTATGGCTTGGGGTTTAGGGTTATCCAGGACATGGTTGGTTCAGTGTATGCGCTTGGGCAGGCATGCCCTCCCAGGGTCAAGCCGGAATCAGAATCTTGCTTCAAGAGGTTTTGCGGAGTGGTAGGGTTTAGGGTTCAGGGTTCAGGGTTTAGGGGGTAAGTTTAGGGTGTAGGGTTTAGGGTTTAAGGTGACCTGTTTTTGCTGGGCTGCGATTCACCCATGCGCGGTATACCTCGAGCAAACTTAAACATAAAAGGGTAGGTAGGTAGATATGCCAATAAGTGCAACCTTGTACCATAAACAAAGGGTAGATGTACCAATAAGTAAGGCACACTGCTGGCCTTGTGCAGGGTAACATGGGGATTATTATCTTATGTTATGGGTTCTTGAGCGAATAGTAGACACCTTAAACCACAACTATGAGTCCTGTATTCATAAAACCATGAAGGCAGCCGTATAATCATGTAGTATCGTACACGTATACCCATGTAATCATACCATCTTGTAATCATGTACTAATGTTTCAACACTCATACAGTCTTCTTGTATTCAGATAATCTGATGTTCTTATTGGCACACGAAAAATGAAAACAAATCAACAAATATGTATATATATAACACACACAGAGGAGTAGTAGTAGTAGTAGTAGTAGTAGTAGTAGTAGTAGTCGTAGTCGTCGTCGTCGTAGTAGTAGTAGTAGTAGTAGTCGTCGTCGTCGTCGTAGTAGTAGTAGTAGTGGTAGTAGTAGTAGTAGTCGTCGTCGTCGTCGTCGTAGTAGTCGTCGTAGTCGTTGTAGTAGTAGTAGTCGTCGTCGTCGTCGTCGTGGTCGTCGTCGTCGACGTCGTCGTCGTCGTCGTCGTCGTCGTCGTGGTCGTCGTCGTTGCGTCGTCGTCGTCGTCGTCGTCGTCGTCGTCGTCGTCGTCGTCGTCGTCGTCGTCAGTAGGGGAAACCCTAAACCCTAAACCCTAAACCCTGAACCGTAAACCCTAAACCCTAAACCCCCAACCCTGATTATAGTTAAACGGAGCTTACCAGGACCAAGTCGGCACCGACAGAGGCTGGGCGTTTGTGACATATGAGGCCGGACCTGCCCTCGCCTTGGGTGGAGCTTGTTTAGGGTTTAGGGTTTAGGGTTTAGGATTTAGGGTTTAGGATTTAGGATTTAGGGTTTAGGGTTTAGGATTTAGGGTTTAGGGTAACTTTCTAGTGTTTAGGGCTTTAAGCTTCATAGAGTTGAGGCAAACTAGGTGGACGGTTTGTTACGGCATGACGCTCTGGGTTTTTTGGGTTTAGTCTTAGGGTTTAGTTTCGTGAAGTTTTTTTCGCATATTGTGTCTTCAGCCTCCAACAAAAATGCTCGTGGAGGTTTGGTACATGCCACCGGCTATTTGCCTCCTTCTGAAGACCCATAAACACTTTTATCATTGTCCTCAGGCGACATCCAGTGCTGATTTTCCTTTGTTCGGTGGGGTGACTTCCGAGGTTTCCGAACGAATCTTACAAACGAGAGCCTCGACAGATTCAATCTCGGGGTTGAGGGTTGCCGCTTAGACGCAGTAGTGGTTTCAGACATCACAGGGGTCCTCATCACGGCAGTGGGCTCCCTCGCATTGGGCTGGGTTTATGCTTTTCAGGTAGCTTCCTTTGAACTCTGTGGCACAAGCCAACCTCCCGATTACATGTGCCATGTAAACATTGGGGGCCGCCCTTCACCCTAAATAGAGCACGTATTCGAAGTCTGCACAAGATGAATTCTCGTCGTAATATTAGCATAACCCATGCAACTAGTAGAAGCAGTTTAGGCGATGGTTACAGTCTTTTTCCAAAAAAGTATACAGGACACACACACACACACCCTAAACCCTGACCCTAAATCCTAAACCCTAAACCCTAAACCCCAAACCCCAAACCCCAAACCCCAAACCCCAAACCCCAAACCCTAAACCCTAAGCCCTAAACCTTACCATGAAACAACACAAAACAAAATCAAAGAACATAAAAATGCAAATACATGAAGCAAAGCACATTCGCTGCTCGCAAGGATGAGACCGAAGCCGCTGTGGCAGTGGCCACTTGGTTGGCCCTGAAGCTCTATTTGGTGTTTATCTCCACGCCGCGTAGTGGGTTTAGGGTTTAGGGTTTAGGGTTTAGGGTTAAGGTTTTAGGGGGTGGTTGGCCCTTGCTCTATTGTGTTTGTCTCCACGCCGCGTAGTGGGTGTAGGGTGTAGGGGTTGTTCATTTTAGGGTTTACCTATAGAGGCTCCTATGTAGTACCTTTTTGGGGTAGTCTACTAGAATCCCCTATAACAAACCCAAAAAGGGTTTACATTGGAGACTCCAGGTAGCTGCTTTGCTCATATAGGTCAGGGGTTTAGGTTAGGGGTCTAGGGAATAGGGTTAAGCACCCTAAACCCTTAAACCCTTAAACCCTAAACCCTAAACCCTAAACCCACTTACAGTTTCCTCGCCTGGCCGCAGCGATCATCCCGGCCGTGCCTGGCCTTGCTCTTCCGGAAATTTGGGTTTTGGGTTTAGGGTTTAGGGTTTAGGCCGAAAAAATGCAAAATGATTCTTCCTTATAAGGGTAACGTAGGGAGTATTCGTGCTCGTTTTCTTCAGCCAAAGTGGCCGGTTTGCAAGCGTCTTTATGGGCTTGTCCTTTCGTAACTGATTTGTTGAATGTGTTTTTGTCGATGCTCAAAGAAACGCCTGACGCTACTAAACCCCAAATCCCGAAACCCTTGATTCAACCCTAAACCCGAAACTCCCAAACCCTAAACGCCTAAACCCTAAATCCTAAACCCTAAACCCTAAGCCCTCCCAGGCAATGTTTAACGGGCAGCAGATCTTCGCGGGCAGCGCAAGGCCGCTACAGTGCAAGTGGGGGGCCTCAGCGGCCGACGGCGTTTAGGGTTTAGGGTTTAGGGTTTAGGGTTTAGGGTTTAGGGTTTGGGGTTTGGGGTTTAAGGCCTAGGGCCTAGGGCCTAGGGTTTAGGGCTAAGCGGCTAGGGCTTGGGGTTTAGGGTTTAAGATTTAGGGTTTAGGGTGCTCACGGCTCCATTTTTGTTTAAAGGATTTAGGGCTCAGAGGGCGTCGTGGGTTTTACCTTTTAGAGCACTGGGGTCTACCAGCCTATAGGGCTAGGGTCGAAGTTTTTTGGGGTTTAGGGTTTAGGGTTTCTGGGTTTCCTTGGCTTTGTTTTGTTAGGTTCCAGGGCTTCAGGGGTTTAGGGTTCAGGGTCTTGGGCTGACGGTGCCGAGGAAACAGGGGAAGCTTTCAAAGGAATATTATATTTTCGATCAGAGGATGTTCACGGTTGTCTACGGGTTTAGGGTTCAGGGTTAGGGTTAGCTTGTTGAATCTCTGGCCGTAGTGGGACGTGGTGCTTGTGGCTTTTCTTTGGGGGTTGGCAGGGGCTCGCGGTGTTTGTTTCCCACACTTGGCACAGCCAAACTGGTGAAACAAGTGGCGCTAGCACAACCAGGCACAAGTGCGAGGGCGTAGCTGTTTAAGGGCTAGGGAGTTTAGGGAAGCGTGGCCCTAGACCCTAAACCCTAAACCCTAAACCCTAAACCCTAAACCCTAAAGCCAGGGCAGTGTCACACGGAGACATGCTTTGCATTGATAGCGGCAGAAAGTCAGACTTTCAGGGTTCCGGGATTCGTGTTGATTTATGAGCCCTCATGCTCCCACCGCCCTTTCGCAACTGAACACGCCCCAAACCTATCGAAGGTTTACCTCGTGTAACTTGTATGCCAGAAAAACGAGAGGGGAATTTTCCTGAGTCATGGGATGTGTTTACTTGTTATTTGGTGGGGTTTCTCTATAGTCCCTAAATCCTTACCTCGAACCCCTAAGCAGGGTTGACGGAGTTTGGGTCTGATTGTTGGGTCGGGCTGCGCGCTGCAGGGCAAGCTTTGACAAGCCCCCGCACCCCTCCACCCGAACACGTGCTGTACCATGGAAGGAATGTAGGCAGAGGGGATGCTATTCTCACACAAAAGGCTAGCCCTGCTAAACCCTCAACCCTAGACCCTAAACCCTTTAAGGGGTTAGGGCCGGTTAGGGATGATAACCATAAACCCTCAACCCTAGACCCTAAACCCTTTAAGGGGTTTAGGGCCAGATAGGGAGGGTTTAGTGCTGTTCCTTCATTTCTGTCCTATCCAACGTGCCGGCCGAGGTTCGCAAACGAGAAGATCACCAAGATCGAAGGAACGGTCTTCGAGGCGGGTGTAGGTTGAGTAGGTTTTAGGGCTTCGAGTTTAGGGTTTAGGGTTCAGGGTTAGGGTTTAGGGCTTCGAGTTTAGGGTTCAGGGTTTAGGGTTTAGGGCTAGGGAAAGTCACTAGGTTGCTAGCTAACTTCTGCTGGAGCCACGCAAGTCACGCCGACAGTTGGTTTTATAGGGGTCGGAATAACTACCTACTTTTTTTCCGTTGGGGTCCCTTTTTTGTTGTACTTTCATAACCCCCAAAACCATATTCTAGTTATTCAGGCCCATATATTATGCGCGATGGCTGTGCAAAGAAGATGTCGTCTCCGATCTCGCTGTTAGCGATCTCGAAGCCCTTGCCCCGTGGTTCCCTAAACCCGAACCCTAATTAAACCCCTAAACCCTAGTCCTGAACCCAAAACCGAAAACCCAAACCCCGAACCCACAGGCCAAAACCCAAAACCCCAAATACCAAACCCTAAACCCTAACCCCAATGTGTTGAATTGCGACACGCTGCACTCAAAGGAAAGCGCAGCGTGCCACCACGTTCGTTCCAAAGCATGGGGGATTTGGGCGCAAGGGATGTTGCTGGGTTTCGGGCGTCAGGGTCCTAACCCCTGCACCCTAAACCCTAAACAGGTGGGCTGCGCCGTTGTAGAGGAAACGCTGTCAGTAGCGTTCATTCGTGTTTCTGCGGCTCGTGCATTCTGTACTGATTGCTCCTGGATGGTGTTGCCAGAGGAGCTACACATCTCTTTGTGGTGCTTTATTGTAACTTTAACTTTAGATCCTTAGCCTTTTTGGGTTTTTTGGGTTTCTGAATAAGGCAGCTACAAATTTGATTTATAACTACCCTCCTAAGTCCTAAGTCCTAAGTGCAGCCAAGATTTGTGGTGCTGCAGGTTGCCTTTGCGTTTACTTGGGGGGATTGATTGACAGGGCCAGGATTCACTTTGTCCTGCCCCCGCCCCCCCAAAGACCCTCCCCCCCCCCCCCCCCCCAGACCCTCCCCCCCCCCCCCCCCAAGACCCTCCCCCCCCCCAACCTTTTCCCCCCTTCCCCCCCCCCCCCCTTCCCCCCCCCCCCCCCAGACCCCCCCCCCCCCCAGACCCTCCCCCCCCCCCCCAGACCTCCCCCCCAAGACCCACACCCAGTGTGCTAGGCCACATTCTTCATTTTCACGGGCCTGTTGTTATCTGTATATATAAAGATAGGTGGTTGTCAAAATTATTGTCCCTTTTTGGATCCCTAATATTATACGGCACTTAATATTTATGGTACCCCAAGAGGGATCATAATTTGGCAACCACCCATATGTATATATATATATATATAGAATGGGACCAGAACGACTTTTCCTTTTTGGTCCACCGAGGTTGGAAGAACAGCTGAACAAAGTCCTAGCCCTAACCCAAAAGACAAGGAAGATCCGATGCGCTAAGCCCGACCTACATGCTCCTATGTAGCACCTCTTTAGGGTTTAGGGTTTAGGGTTTAGGGTTTAGGGTTTGGGGTTTGGGGTTTAGGGATAGCTAGCCCAGCAAGGAACTGCAATAGAGTTGTCCTTGACAGGCGCCCACGAAGGCCGTCACACCTTGGCAGGAGTTCACCACTCCGGAGGGTAAGGCGCGTGGGGTGTGAGGGGGCTGGAGAGTTAAGAAGGAAGGCCTAGAAGGACCTGAGGGGTCCTCCTCAGGTTTACAGGGACTTTTTGTCAGGCATATATAGTGGTTATATAGGGGACATAATTAATAGTCCCCTTCTAGGGCTCCTTATGCCCCTTAGAGTTCAGGTTTGAAGGTGAAGGTTTCATGGTTTAGGGTCTGGAGTTTAGCGTTTAGGTTTCCCTGAACCGCAAACCCTGAACCCTAAGCCCTCAACCCAAACGTTAAACCCTTCAAGTAGAGTTTGGGGATCAGGGGCAGGTTCGGGCCACGCGAAACCCAAGCTAGGCTAAGGAGCTTACTAAGCCAGTGATTTGGGGTTCGGGGTCTAGCCCGACGGCTTCAGTTAAAGGGGTGTGTTTACATCGTAGTCTACAGGGTTTCGTGTTTTAGAGGCCAGAAAATTATTGTTGAGAGTCGGTTTGTGGCGTGAAAGTTTGGGGTTGTGAAATTGGACAGAATCCTTTGCCTTTCCAGGAAGCATGAGGCCCAATTTCCCGTGTCAAAACCCTGAACTACCCGCTATGGACCCTAAGCGGAGAATCGTCAAAGCCCGAACTCAAAAAACAAACACAACAGCACGCGCTGTGCACTGCAGAGTCAAGGCCTGCCTGGCCAGAAGCGAAATGTGTTTCATTAGAGGCTGCCATGCATCCCTTTGCCATCCCGGAGCAATCCCTAGTCACAGATTCGTTCTTGCCCCCCCGCCCCGCAACAACTCCACTCAGACCCCAACAACTCCACCCAGAAAGAAACGAAAGAAGGCGCCTTTGGGGGGGAGGGGTGGGGCACTCGTAGGTAACTTAGGAAGGCCATGGACCATGTCTCGGTTCTGCCACGCAAGCCACACTTTTCGAGACGTCGCACAGGACACACACGAAAACCATGCACCAAACGGGCCATCCCGTTAGGTCATTCAAACCGCCGAACTCGGCAACAGCGGACATGTTGAGAAAGTCTCGAAAAAACTCGCGCAGGCCAATGTTTTCACCATGCGCCTGTGTGCCAGGAGGAACAGCGCGAGGCGACGAGACGCTGGTTTTACCCTAAAACCACCCCCTAAGCCAACCTCGTTGGGGGGTTTAGGGCTTGGGGTTTAGGGTAGGAGCCTCGTCCTAGAGTTCATCTCTTGTGCCCTGCATTGGCCCGTGCCAGCCCTACTACTACAACAGCGTCACCAAAGAGACTCGCTGGGAGAAGCCAGCTGAGCTTGGCTCTCAGAATTAGGGTTTAGGGCCTAGGGATTGGGCCGGGTGCCCGATTCTTGTGAGTCCCACACGCTCTCGCGGGATTGTCGCGGTTCACAGCCGGTCAGGATGTAGCTGGGAGCCAAAAACCGTGAGCCCTGTATCTCGGTGATTAGGTACTTCATGTGTTGCGTTGCCCTAAACCCTACCCCGAAGCCCGAAGTGCGCTTGGATTTCTTGGGCAGTAGAGTGTGGGTTTCTAACCCCTGAACCCCAAATCTGCTTGCGCTTTGAATCACAATCTCCTGGCGCTTTCTGTGCCGAGGCTTGGCGGTCAGACAGCCTGGTACCCAAGCTGTGGCGTTGAGGGAGCAGTGGGGTGCGCCAAGCCGAGTAGAAAGTCGGACGCCCTGAGCCCTGTCTTCTAGACCCTAAACCCTAAACCCTAAACCCTACACCCTAAACCCTTCTGGGATCTCCAAGCTCTTACAATGATTCGAAGCCCTCCTTCGATTCCCCAAGCTCCGAAGTGCAAAGCGGTTTAGGGTTTAGGGTTTGGGGTTTGGGATTAAGGGTGTAGGGATTGGAGTTTAGGGTATGTAGCCCAAGGTTCACGAATACTTTCAGCGGTTTTCGGGCTACATACCCTAAACCCCAAACCCCAAACCCTAAACCCTAAACCCCACACCCTATACCCTAAACCCCAAACCCTAAACCCTAACCCCTAAACCCCAAACCCCAAACCCTAAACTCTAAACCCAAAACCCTAAACCCTAGCCCTAAACCCTAAACCCTAGATCGCGGCTTGAGGCCGCGGCACCTGGAGCTGCAGCCTTGCCAGGAGCTGCTGCAGGCTCCTGGGTTTTTCGGGTTTAAGGTTTAGGGTTTAGGGCTAGGGTTTAGGGTTTAGGGTTTAGGGTTTAGAGTTTAGGGTTAGGGTTTAGGGTTTAGGGTTTAGGCGGTTTAGGGTTTAGGCGGTTTAGGGTTTAGGTTTAGGGTTTAGGGTTTAGGGTTTAGGGTTTAGGGTTTAGAGTTTAGGGTTTAGGGTTTAGGGTTTAGGTTCAGGGTTTAGGGTTTAATGTTAACGTCGCTTTAATAAACCCCCCCCAAATCTTGTTTTGGTCGCCGGGGTTTGGAGGGGTGGAAAAAAAAGAGCGGGTGTCAATACTGGGGTTCTGGGGGTCTGGGGGTCTGGCGGTCTGGCAGTCTGGGGTCTGGGCGTCTGGGGGTGTGGGGGTCTGGGGGTCTGGGGGTCTGGGCATCTGAGGGTCTGTCTGGGGGTCTGGGGGTCTGGGCATCTGAGGGTCTGGGGGTCTGGGGGTCTGGGGGTCTGGCGGTCTGGCGGTGTGGGGGTCTGGGGGTCTGGAGGTCTGGGGGTCTGGGGGTCTGGGGGTCTGGGGGTCTGGGGGTCTGGGGGTCTGGGGGGGGTCAGGTGTTGGATCTCGTCTCAAGCCATTTTCAGCAAAATTTTCGCTTCTTGGCCAGCCAAATAAGGCAATTGTCACCCCATTTTTATTTTCATCGGACCCCCCTATATAGACTTGTTTACACACATCAGCCCGAAAACCTCCCGAAATGGAAAGTAGTCTTGGGCTGGGGCCCGAATATTTCTATTACCACCCCATTTTGTAAATGTGAGGTTAACAATAGGGTTCAGGGTTTGGGGTTGAAATTTAGGGTTTCGGGTTTGGGGTTCAGGGTTTTGGGTTTAGGGTTTGGGGTTTGGGGTTTAGGGTTGGGTTCATGGTAAACGGACATAGGCGTCTAGGAGAATTGGGATAGAGGGGTTTAGGGTTTCACGTACAAGGGCTTGGGATTTAGGAGTTCGCGCTTCCGGTCTACGGTCTAGATGTTGGCGCCCTAAACCCTAAACCCTAAACCCTAAGCCCTAAACCACGGGAGTTGGTAGGGCTTTGGAGTTGTAGATTGAGTGTTCTGTTCGCGGGCTTCCTGGGGTTTGAAAGTGAACGTGCCTTCGTGCTTGAGAGATCTGAGGATTGTGTTTTTTAGAAGGCCTTCTTCGCTGGTTCCTTTCTCCGCGGATCAGTTTGCTCAGTTAAGACAATTCTTTTTTCAGGTCTTTCAAAGATAACATACTCCCCCTTTTTCTACACGAAGATTAACCTTGTCTTCCTAGGACCGGGAGTAGGCCCTTGTTTCTTTTTTTTTGGGTTGTGGTTCCATTATAATCCCCTTGTAATCCCCTTAAAACAAAACAGTGCACCCTTTTTATTCCTAGGTTCCTCCCGGGTCGAGTTTCTCCTTGGACAAATCAGCCGGAAAGTCTCGTAAGTGGGCATTTGCAGCCGGGTGCTCTGAACCCTGGGTCGGGACCCCAAACCCCTAAACCCCTAAACCCCTAAACCCCTAAACCCCCAAACCCCCAAACCCCCAAACCCCCAAACCCCCAAACCCCTAAACCCGAAGCCAGGTAGCAGCACTTCCGGCCAGCTGGCCCTTACTCAGGCGGGGGGGGGGGGTTAGGGTTTGGGGTTTAGGGTTTAGGGTTTAGGGTTTTAGGTTTTTAGGGTTTTAGGGTTTTAGGGTTTTAGGGTTTTAGGGTTTTAGGGTTTTAGGGTTTTAGGTTTTTTAGGGTTTTAGGGTTTTAGGGTTTTAGGGTTTTAGGGTTTTAGGGTTTTAGGGTTTTAGGGTTTTGGGGTTTTAGGGTTTTAGGGTTTTAGGGTTTTAGGGTTTTAGGGGCAGTCTGCAATGCTTGATATTAAGCCCTAAACCCTAAACCCGAAAAGTGTGAAGTGACGTACATGAGCCTTGAACCCTAAAACTCTAAACCACGGCATTGAAGCAGCTGGATTGCAAACTGGAGCGTCCGAAGCCAAAAGGGTTTTAGGACATGGGGTTAATTTACCGTTTGGGTTTGGGGGGATTTCGAGTTTTAGGGGGTAGGGGTTTGGGGGTAGGGGCTGCCCCATAGGGGGGGTGGGGGAGGGGGCTTCAAGGTGCGCATGGGTTTTTTATTCAGTGCAAGGCGTTGCGTCCTTGAGCCAAGGCAGCCACTGATCACCCGAAACCCTAAACCCCAAACCCTCCACAAGGATTAGAGGGTATTTAGGGTTTATAGGTTCTGCTCATGTAGGCTGTACATATGTCTTAATTACAGGGTTTAAAGGGTTTGGGGCTAGAAAGTAATCTAAGGGTTCGGCTACAGAGAGCCAGCGCGTTTGCTGCACCTGTACCCTGGCACCCTGACACCCTCAATCCCCTCCTGAAACGTTTAAACCCTAAACCCTAAACCCTAAACCCTAAACCCTGAACCCTGAACCCTGAACCCTAAACCCTAAACCCTAAACCCTAAACCCTAACTCTCAACTTCCCTGCATGGCAGGCCCCCAAGCCCTAAAGCCTCGTAGCAGGCAGCGCTGCCGGCACTGCAGGGTGGCAACGGGCCACCAGGCCTGGGGGATTTAGGGTTTAGGGTTTAGGGTTTAGGGTTTAGGGTTTAGGGTTTAGAGTTTAGGGTTTAGGGCTAGGGTTTAGGGTTCATGGCTAGCTGTATAAGTGGGAGAACCAGAGTTATAAGTGGTTCTAACCTTATTTCGGGTACGCAAAACCCTACGTTATAACTACCCGTGAACCTTCAAGGGGGTGGTTTAGGTGTTAGGGTTCACGGGTTGAGTAGGGTTTTGGGCTCTGCGTTCGGGGCATAAATTCGGGGGCAGAGGGTCTAAGAGCTGTAGAGGTCTATGTCTTGAGGGTATACAGGGTTTCTGTACTGGTGGAAGGCCCGAAATCCCAAACCACCGAACCATGTGCAAAAGGGTTTATAGCATCCCCTAAACCCTAAACCCTAAACCCCAAATTTTCAGTTTACGATTCTTGGCTTGTGCGGGGCTTTGTCGGTCTGGGAGCTCCAGCCCTTCCTTAAGAAGCCAACTTCCGGCTTTTCTGTAAGAGTCCTACAAGGGGTTTAGGGTTTAGGGTTTACAGGGTTTAGGGTTTAGGGAGAGCCTACATACACAGTAGGGTGGGGGGGGGGGGGGGGGGTTCTTAAGGTATAGGCGCTTCGGTGAAGCAGGGGGGGGGGGGGGGGTTGAGGCTTATAGTATGAAAGGCATCCATGTACAACTATGCCCGAAAGCATCGACCCCCCCCCCCCCCCCTTAAAATCGGGACCCAAGCTCGACCTCATGACTTGTGACAGGGTGTGCGGTTTATCTTTTTGGGGTTTACGGAGTTGAGGGAGGAGGTTTTGGGACGCCTATGAACATTCTAGTAGGCAGCCGGTGGTAAGCTGGGGTCCGCTTTGGCTTCTGGGTTCAAGTGGTTCTGTTTAAAGATGGGTTGCTGTACTGTCATTGTTTGAGACTCAGCAGTCAACCTGCACCCAAAAGCCCAAAACTCAAAACCCCAAAACCTGAACCCCAACCTTCAACCCCTAAACCTAAGTCTCAACTCACTTGGAGGTTCAAGGTACTTGTTAACCAATTAGAACTGTACTTGTAACTGTACTTACAACCATATTAGGGCACCCAAGGGGCTTATAAGTGGGTTATAAGTACAGTTATAAAATCCCCGAACCGCCAGGAGCCAACATCTTTGTCTTCCATGTTCCGATCAATTGGACGGACGACGACTTCAATGCCCACTTCTCACCGCCACTCGCATGTTTAGAGAGGCTTAGGACAAACAAGCATCATTTTCTAGGATCCTTAAGGGAGGGGGCCTTAAGGAGTGGTGGGGTTTATTTGAGTATTGGGGAACCTTGGGTTAAATTACCCCCTTGAATCCCCCTCCCTCCAGGATCCCGTAAGCACGTCCATCCTGAAAAAGAGACGCGAGCCGTTTGGATGTAAGGCTCTTGATCCGTGTATTGCCGGGCACGTGGCTTAAGTTCATGCACTGCTCTCAATAGCTCAATGGGACAAGTATGTCAGGGTTGGGGCTTAGGTGATAGGATTTGCCGGACGCCTGGTCGAATAGACTAGTATATGTATATATATATATATATATATCTTTGTTGCTGTAATTTATATTTCTATTTCTATCTTCACTAAACAAGTATCGAACTATGTTCGAAAGTGTTTCAAAAAGCGGTATTTGTGCATTCCAAACGAAGGGCAGGCACGTAACGGGGAGGGGGCTCACCACATAACATATGCAGATTACGTACACACATGTATACAATATGTATGTTCTACCTAGAGGGAACAGAATGATGAGGTATAAGGGTTCTTAAGCAATATTAAGCAATCGAGCGTAAAGGGAATCGCCTCAACGTTGAGGGGTCGCTACGGGCTTTTGACCGGTGGTGAAAGTCGTACCCGAAGTTGTGTATTCTTATCGATCACTCGCTTTCCGAGAAGTCGTGCCCGCATTTCTACACGCCTAGTACTTTCACTGCTGGTGGAGTCTCTTGGTAACATCTAAACAACAAGCAGGTGCAGTGCGGCCATTGCCACTGAGGACGTCGTTTGAAGCATATGTATGTTGTGCTTACATGGTGAACTAGTGTTTCGCCCTTGGCACTGTAACTTGCTTAAACCCTTCATTTATGTATTGGGACAGATAGACCAGCTTGATCGAGGACATGTGTTGCCACATCGACTGTGATGGGCATGTGGCTTCAAATTGAACCCGAGGTATTGTCCAAAACCCATGTGCACATCTAGGACAGGGTAACGCTCAACTAGACACACCTTTGCCCGCCCGCCCACTTACGGATCAGAACATAGGCTACGCCTGGTCCCTAACTCCCGAAAACTTTAACCCAAATTCCTAAACCAGTAATCTAAACTTTGTGGTGCTTTACTGTAAAATTAGATCTTTAGCCTTTTTGGGTTTCTTGGGTTTCTTAATAAGGCAGCTAAAAGTTTATAATTTTATAGCTACCCTCCTAGTGCAGCCAAGTAAACAACGCTGCAAAGACGCAGCATACTTTAGGATTCGGGCTGCGCTCCTTGGGTTTGCAAAGATTCCACAATGCACTGGGTTTAGGGTTTGGGGTTTAGGGTTTAGGGTTTAGGGTTTAGGGTTTAGGTTTTGGGGTTTAGGGTTTAGGGTTTAGGGTTTAGGGTTTAGGGCACTACGCCGTCACTCCGCGTCACGGAAGGGCCCCCCGGGGTCTATGATACCAGCGAGATACTCTTCCACGTTCATCACGAAGTGCACGGTCCGGCCATCTGCAGATTGAAGGAAGGGGGTTTAAGGTTTAGGGCTGAGGGTTTGGGACGCGAGAATACTCCACACAGAAGGTATGACTCATGATGCTGGCCGGGTGGACAACAGCTAGCGGTTCGAAGTGAGTGGTTGCGTGCGAGCATGCTAGTTTGCAAGTGTATAGGAGCACGCGTTGATCATGGAGCTCGCGAATTGTTGGCCCATGCGGTCTACAAACTCTTTGGTGAGGTAGGCCTTGAGCCGAAACACATATTCGTCATGTTAGAAGCAGGTTTGGGGCACGAGCTCTGAGTGCATGGCCGCATGTTTGCAACTTGCAATTGCAGTATTGCATGTTTCGTGGTCGCGAAACATGATGGCGTGCCTTGTGATTTGGTCTTTCGGTTGCTTGTACGTCTTTTCTTTGGGTCGATCATGCAAGCTTCTGGTCGATCATTCTGTCAAGGCCAAGGGGTTGAGATCAAGCCCTATTCAGGTCCATGTAGCGTCGGGAGGCAACAAGAGCCATAAGCCCACATGAAGTTGCATGGTTAGTTCTACCGCTAGGACTAAAACTGCAGTCAAGCCATGAGTTCCTCGTCTCCCGAAATGAGGGTTATAGCTGCAGCCATAGCTCCCAGGCTGAGAGCCCTTGTGCCCACCCCCAACCTATATTAGAACTCTGAAGAGCTACAGAGCCCAAAAATTGGACCTTAGTTTAAGGAACCTATCAGCTGACCGTTTAACACTCCACGCGGACACGGATGCCCCAACACAGACCCTCCCTTGCTTGGCCTATCCATAGGATCCCCCCCACCCTCCCCCTGCTTTGGGTTCCCCGGCCGAAAACCTTCCGTCGTCGTGCGACTTTTTGTGTGGAAGTGTTCGTGACTCCATCAGACTTAAGCATGAGCGCGGCTCGGAGTTTTGGGGCTTACGGTTTAGTGTTTAGGGTCGGATTTGGGGGTTTAGGGTTTTGGGCAGCCAAGCATGGAGCAATACGCTACATCGTTTTCCGGACCAGGTTTGGGCAGATCGTGTCTGCGAAGATCCATGTGGATCCTGTGACGAAGGCCCGAGCAGATTGCAGGACCAAGTTTGGGTGGTTTAGGGTTTAGGGTTTAGGGTTTAGGGTTTGGGGCTTAGGGTTTAGGGTTTAGGGTTTAGGGTTTTAGGGTTTAGGGTTTAGGGATGCAAGGGCGTTTGGGGGGTGGGTTAAGCACTTAGGTCTTTACGCTTTAGGCTGTGAGGATTTTCTGTGTTAAGTTTTAAGGTAGATAAGGCCGGAAGTGCAGTAGTTCCCCTGGTTCTTAGTAGGGAATGAGGGAATTAAGGCCCTATATTTAGGGAATATGCAGGGTACCTCATTCCCTTCCGAAGCGTCAGCATAGGAAGCCCGGAGGGAACCCTACAGCATACGTAGGAACCCTACACCCTAAACCCTAAACCCTATAGACCCTAGACCCTAAGCCCGAAACCCCAAACCCCAAGCCCCAAGCCCCAAACCCCAAACCCCAAACCCAAGCCGAGTCGAACAGGACCTTGGGAGCTTTGGGTAACCAGGGCTAAGACAACCAGAAGCCTTGGAGGGTTTAGGGTTCCAGGGTTTAGGGCTTAGGGTTCCAGGGTTCCAGGGTTCCAGGGTTTATGTTTTAGCGCTTAACCCCAGGGTCTTAAACTAGACCCTGCGCATAGAAAGTTCTATAAGCATTGGGGGGGGGGGGGGGGGGGGGGTGCAGGGACTTTGAGTTTTGGTTTAAGACACTAGCTGGATCGGAAGTGTGATTTCGAGGGTACCTGAACTCAGGTATCATGAGCTGGAACCGTAGATCCTTTCCTTTGGCAGGGCTTCGCTAGGGGCGTATTTAGTACGCTCAAACCTGCATCCTGAACCTGCTTGCCTCGGAGCAACCACCAAACCCGGAAAGTCTGGCCGAAACCCGACCCTAAGTACCGAAGCCATCAAAGCCTCATTATGTACGGTTTAGGGCTCTCAATGCCGTCAAAGCCTTTACGCCGAGTCACGAAACCCCAAACCTTCAACGACTTCAATCGCAACCCTCCCTTCCCGCCCCTCCCCCCCCCCCTCCCCCCAACACCCGAGCCCCATCCCCAAAAGCCCCAACCCAAAAGAGAACTATTTGGTGAAAAGCCCCTAGCCCTGAAGCATACAAACCCCAAAATGCCAAACCCGTACACCCCATAAACCCAAACACTCCAACCCCACGAAAGAACCCAAACACCCAAAACCCTCCCAAACCTTACCAAACCTTTCCTACTATTTGTTCAAGAACCCCCCCAAAAATAGAAGGTTTCCTTATTAAGGGTAGTATAGGGATTGTTTTTATTCTTCTGGGGTTCTTAAGCAAGTAGCTCCAAACTCTCCAAAACCTCCAAATCCCTAAGCCCTGACCTCAAATCCTGAACCCCACGAAGCTCTGAGGACCTTAGCTGGCCCTCATTTCAGGCCTCGACACCTTTCGTTAACAAAACAAACAATCCCTAAGCGCTGACCTCAACTCCTGAACCCTTCGAAGCTCTCAAGGCCTTAGATTATCTCTACTTTGTGGTGCTTTACTGTATCTTTAGATCCTTAGCCTTTTTGGGTTTATTGGGTTTCTTAATAAGGCAGCCAAAAAATATTTTATAGCTACCCTTCTGAGTGCGGCCAAGTTTAGATTGCCTTCATTTCAGGCCTCGAAAGGTTTCGGCTTCTGCTCCTACGTGACGACGCAAGCAGCAACCATGGCCATCAAAGGTATGAATGGCCGCTGCCTCAGAGGAAGCTTCCGAAACCCTCCATGCCCTCCGGGGTTTAGGGTTTAGGGGTTTAGGGGTTTAGGGGTTTAGGGGTTTAGGGGTTTAGGGGTTTAGGGGTTTAGGGGTTTAGGGGTTTAGGGGTTTAGGGTTTAGGGTTTAGGGTTTAGGGACACCATGGAGAGCAACCTGGAGTAACTAGATGGCATCCTATCTGAGGGCGCGTGCCCTGGGCGGCTGCTTGGGCACAGTGGAAGCATCCAAGCGGTTGCTCCCCCCTAGCCTTACACTTCGAGGGTTTAGGGTTTAGGGTTGAGGGTTGAGGGTTTAGGGTTTAGGTTTTAGGGTTCACAGGTCTGAACTGTTCATGTGCGTTTTTTTCTTCATCTGCCTTCGCGCTTTCAGCCCATGGGGTTTACTTGCCCTGTTTTAGGTGCAAGGCTGAGGGCTAGAGCCCCTGAAGCCCGAAACCCTAAACTCTGGTTCGGGCACTTTCCCTAAATTGCAGGCTTAAGCGCCGTTCCTCAGAAGCTGGTCAGAAATGTGCCTTAACTGTTGACCAACAGTCAACCACCCTTTTTCCAGGGCATGTGGGCCATTCTGAGTTCTGAACGAGGTTTAGGGTTTAGGGTTTAGGGTTTAGGGTTTAGGGTTTAGGGTTTAGGGTAGGTCCCTAGGTACTTACCCCTTGAACCCCTCCCTTAACAACACTAAACCCCAAACCCCAAACCCTAAACCCTAAACGCTAAACCCTCTTTGTGGCGCGGTATGTGGGATGTCAGGATGCACCCTTGCTTGGTAGCCCAGCGGTACCCTTTACCCCTTTTTTTTGGTTCAAGGTCCCCTTATAAAGTAACTATCCCAAAAAAGGGTGCCCTTATTATCATAATATCGCTACTGGGCTACTAAGCTTGAAAGCCCGCGATCTCCCATGTAGAGTCCATAGAGTAACCTTCATGCCCTGGAAGAATGGGAAGGTGACTTATTTCCTTGGGCGCGCTTGGTCTTGTTTAAAGGTACAAGGTCGTTCTGGGCAAGCCCTAAACCCTAAACCCTAAACCCTAAACCCTGAACCCTAAATTGCAGTTCTGAGGCTTTGACACCAAACAGGGCAAGTTCCTGAAAGTCACCATCAAGAAAGGTGAAGAACAGCGGCTTGACGGAGCTGGCTGGTTCTTAGAAGGAAGTGAGTATATACCCTTTAAGGGGTAATATAGGGCCCTATATATATATATATGTATATGGTTATATAGGGCCCTATGTATACCCTATCAGGGGTCATGTAGGGCCCTGATTCCCTCATTCCCTACTAAGAACCAGGGGCTGAGCTATTGATTAGGGTTTAAGGTTTAGGGTTGAGGGGGCTGATCTACACTACTTTGGCTGGGCCCGTACTCGGTGGGCCCTTGGGACATGTTATGTTTTGCCTTATTGGGCTTACAGGAATATTTGTTCGGAGGGTCTTTAGGG
This sequence comes from Symbiodinium natans, assembly GCA_905221605.1. Lineage (NCBI taxonomy): Eukaryota > Dinophyceae > Suessiales > Symbiodiniaceae > Symbiodinium > Symbiodinium natans. The sequence goes on from CAJNDS010002249.1 coordinate 468,337, forward strand.
CCATCCTGGCATAAGTAGTTTAGGCTATAGGGTTTAGGGTTTAGGGTTTAAGATTTAGGGTTTAGGCATCTTGGGGTTCCCAGCTCATGGTCAAGTGAACCCAACAAGAATAAGATTGGATACCATCACACAAACTACAAGTGAGGGTCCAAGTACGGGCCCTTTTTGCTTATCTCGTAGACATCGTATATTCTGAAAAGATAACCTCTAAACCCTAAACCCTAAACCGTTTAACCCTAAACCCAAAACCCCCAGCCTCGGACTTTCTGCACGCCTCTGGACCTTTGCAAAGCCTGACCGTTCTGAATTTGGGCTCCATGATCCTCATGCGTTTCCGGCATAGGATTTAGCGGGTGCAGGGCGCATGGAGCAACCCTGTAGCCCATAAATCACAAGGGCATAAGGGACAGTGTTTCCATGAGCTCGTGAAATCGTTTTTGGGATCAGATGCACTTTTAGTTCATCACCCTGAGCTCGAAACTCTCAACCGTTAAGGTCGATGCCCACGTTTAAGGGCATATGAGCAAGCGCCAAAAACCCCAGCCATTCAAGTAAGTAAGGGGTGGACACGAATGCCCAAAACCCTGCAAAGCGATGAGCCTTGAAATTTTCCCAAAAGCGAACACCTGCAGACATCAAGCGTGGACAGCTGACACTAAAACCCTGTGAAGCGATGGGAACACTTGAAAAGCGACGCCCCTCATGTTGCGTCCATAGCACCGCCAGCGGGTTTTGGCAATTGCTCATTATCGGGTACATTTTCACACCTTGAACCATTTCTTGAGTATTGACCTCTCTGAGTACACGCCTCGTGTCTCTTGGAACACTCATCTAGGACCCAGAGTAGACTATAATTCCCCTTTCTGGGTTTTAGGTTCCATCATGAGCCCCTTTAAACCAAAAAGGGTACCCTTTGGGATGCTCCCCCTGATACACAGTCCTTAGTAGGGTTATAATCAGGGAGGGGGGGGGGGGTACTATGATCCCCTTTAAGGACTGCTAGTAAAGGGGGGAACATCCCTAAACCCTAAACCCTAAAGGGGTACCCATTTTGAATCCTCGGTTGCTCTTGTGTCTTGTCATCCTCCAAGGTACAACCCAGACGCGGTCTCAGCGCAGAATGTTCCAGCAGCGGCCGCAGCTGGCGTGGCTCTAGGTTTAGGGTTTAGGGTTTAGGGTTTCGGGTTTCGGGTTTAGGGTTTAGTGGTTTAGGCTTGGGCGTTGTCTTGACTTTCTTCGGTCTTTCTGGGGCCTGGTGGACAGACGGGCTGATCATATTCGAGCAAGAAATGTTGCCAAGTCATCTGGGAGGTTCCAGACTAGGTAGCCCAGTGGTGCCCTGTATCCCTTTTTTTTGGTTATGGGTTCCCTGAAAATGAAAATAACCAACCTTCTCGGGTGCCCTTACTACAACATGCTTACTGTGCTGGCACGTAGATGGTGGGGTTCCTATCTTCATATAAGTTAGGGTCCCCAAAAAAGGGTTTGTGTTGCGAAATACCTGTCTGCTTTGCATCGTGGGGGAGGGGGGGGGGGGGGCTCGCTGTCTGAGTTTCTTTCCAGTCCACATGGTGGATACGTGCAATCCTCCCGCACCCCTGAAAGTAGGAAGTGCTGAAATAATACTTCGGGAGTGGAACAAGAACCCTCGAGGTCTTTTCTGGGTCCTCTATAAATCCTGCACATGATGCTGGGTGACAGCCATCTTGAGGGAGGGAGCCCTAAACCCTAAACCCTTTATAACCGCATTTGCTGCCTCAAGGCTTACCGCAAGCAACTGTAGCCTCTCGCCCAAGGTATGGGTTGAGTAAGTAGTATTTTCTCCACCACAGGAAGAGCCCTCGTGTATGTTAGAAGCTCCTCGTCCACAATGAGAGAGGGTTTAGGGTGTGGGGTCTAGTGTTTCGGGTTTAGGGTTTAGGGTTTAGGCTTTAGCGTTTAGGGTTTAGGGTTTAGCATTTAGCGTTTAGGGTTTAGGGTTTAGGGTCTAGGTGGGTTCATGCCAATCCAGTGCCTCGCATGGCCCGGTCTTCGTGCGGCAGCCCTCTCCTCCGTGGCGGGGCTCCTTGTGCTGGGCGTATGCTGGGAGAATTCTTGGGCTGGCTATGGGTGGACCCTTCAGGACCCTTGGCTTGGGGACCAAATGAACCCTGAAATTGGGGTCATATACCCTGTACTACTGTAAGTCTTGTAAAGGTATGTGAGCCATAAGCCCTTTTATAGACTACTAGAAGTCTTATTAAGGTATATGAGCCAGAAGCCCTATCGTACTACAAGTCTTACTACGGTATATCAGCCATGTGCCCTATAGCGCTAGAATCTTTTTTGAAGGTCTATGAGCCATAAGCCCCCTTTAGGGTTCATGTCGTCCCCAAGGACCGACATCGAAATGCCAGCGTGACGATGCCAGGGCATCCAAAGGAGCTCTCTGAAATTCCTGAAGTTCCTGGGATTCCTGAAGTTCCTGCGCATCCTGAAGTTCCTGAAGTTCCTGGAATTCCTGAAGTTCCTGCGCGTCCTGAAGCTCTCGGGATTCCTGAAGTTTCTGGGATTCCTGAAGTTCCTGCGAGTCCCGAAGTTCCTGGGAGTCCCGAAGTTCCTGAGATTCGCGGGATTCCTGTGGCATACGTGTGGTTCTGCGGAACGACCATGCGGGATGCGCAAGGTAGGGTGGCCTGGAATGTCACAGGCCCGTGCAGGATCCAGGAGTACTTCTACCGGATACTGGCTGTGACGCTATTGCACGTCCCCACAGTGGTGCTTCTCACTGACTCAGCCCTTCAGCCCCACTTCCAGCAGCGGTACCCCGCCGAGGCACGCAGAGGCCTTCGCGTGTACGAGTACTTGGAGTACGCGGATGCCAAGTATTTCAAGCTCCAGTCTCTGTACTTGACGAATCTGAAGGAAAAGAACGAGTCAAAAGAGACACAAGCCTGCTGCAGGGGGCACACCGAGCCATTTGAGATGATGAACGTCCTGAGCTTCTTTGTCATGCGTGCCTGGATGGAGAAAGAGGCTGTGCCCCATGTGGCCTATGCAGAGAGTGATGTTGCGGTGCTCGTGCCGCCCTACCTGCCTCAGAGGTGCGAGAGCGAAATTACCTGGCGTTCCAGGTGGGATCGCCAGCATGAATGGCCTCCTTTCACCTACAGCGCCCTGGCATCCACAGGTGGCGTGCTGAGCTTGGCTGTTCTGAACGACTGGACCGACTTCAACCTTGCACTCTTCAAGGAGTACTTCTGGATCCAAGAAGCTACCGCGGTTCAATTGGGAGTAACGTTCATGTTGAAAGGGTGCGTTCAACATAATCCATTGAAGTTCAATAACCCAAGAGAGTCCATTGACTACTATTTGCTTAAGAACCCCAACAGAATAACAAAATGATAATCCCATATAACCCCTACATTACCCTTAATAAGGAAGAACGAATGATTTTTAAATGTTTTGGGGTTCTTAAGCGAATAGTAGTTGAAGTTCAATCTTCACAGGGCATCCAGCACAACTTGTTTTCCGGCATCAACCACATGAGCACATGGTACTTTTATGCCATGGGCAGCCTCGACTCTGATGGAATGCCGTGGTCCGATGCTAGGCATTTTTCTGACTATTTTGAAAGTAGGGTTTAGGGTTTCGGTTTTTTTTGAAACATTGCTCATTGGGTTTAGCAGGTTCTTGATTCAATTTCGCACGGGGGTTATTGTAGCTCGAATCCAGGATGGAGAACCTTGGTACCTTCAGTACATCCGGCTTCCACCCAGATTTTCCAGAGAAGTGCTGCACGTCCCACCTGCGGAGTTGCGAGACCTTCCGCGGCGGAATGCAACGATTCCACCCACCAAGCGCTACCGCGTCTGCAACGGCTGGTATCCTACTCAAGGCTATATCCCTCTTGGGAACTCTTTCTTTTTATTTTTGTTTATATAAAGCCCAAGAGGATATTAACCATAATATGTTTTATTAAGGTTCTAAGGGGAGTATAGTAAACCCTAAACCCTAAACCCTAAACCCTAAACCCTAAACCCTAAACCCTAAACCCTAAACCCCGAGAGGGGGGTATGGAAGGCTTCATGATCGATGCTGCGCACGGCTGGAATCCTGCAAACCTGGTCTGCTGCTATGTGAAAGCTGGCGAGACGCACAAGGACAGGATGCGCCAGTGGCACCTTAAGAGTTTAGGGTTTAGGGTTTAGGGTTTAGGGTTTAGGGCTACTAAGCCGGTAGCACCACGATTGCCTTCTTCCCCCCCCTTTTTCTTAGTAGGTGAATGAGTACACTTTACACTTGTTGGGGTACTATGATCCCCTATAGAACTGAAAGTGTACACTTTTTGGGGGCTCATGAACTCAGCAACTAAGTTTTTCATGGGGCTTTTTGGGCTGCCTAGATGAAGCCCCTTCAGCACGAAAAGAGGACACCATTTGTTATTCCTAGGTTTGCCCTAAACCCTAAACCCTCAACCAAATGAGGTTTAAGGAGGAAGTAGACTAAAACTCGCAGTTCGACTCGTGACTTCCTACGCAACACCTACACCCTAAACCCTAAACCCTAAACCCTAAACCCTAAACCCTAAACCCTAAACCCTAAACCCTAGCCCTAAACCCCAAACCCTAAACCCTAAACCCTAAACCCTAGCCCTAAACCCCAAACCCTAAACCCTAAACCCTAAACCGGGGAAGGCTGAGTTGATACACAGCCCCGAGCTGAACCGGTCCATCTTCCGGGCCACCGTCGGCCAAGCGACTTTGCGGGACCTCCACTTCCAAGGCTAGGACCCAGGGAGTAGGCGCGATTTCTGTTGCCTTGTTGAAGGGGTTTGGGGTTTGGGTTTAGGGTTTAGGGTTTAGGGTTTAGGGTTTAGGGTTTAGGGTTCTAGGGTTTGCCCCTTTAAGCCAAAAAGGGTACCCTTTTTTGTTCATTCCTAGGATATTCTTGGGTCTATAGAAGGTCCGACCAAGCGCTTTGTGGGCAAAGTCTTTGCGCCCCTCTTCCGGGAATACGGCGGCTTCAGCTTCGCAGCGGATTAGGATTTAGGGTTTAGGGCGGTTTAGTATAGGGTTTAGGGTTTAGGGTTTAGGGTTTAGGGTTTAGGGTTTAGGGTTTAGGGTTTAGGGTTTAGGGTTTAGGGTTTAGGGTTTAGGGAGGAGTTTCTGCCGCCTCTGCACTCGCGGCATTCGGGATCTCCCTCTTCGACTTGCAGGATCGGCTCTCTTGCTACCCGGCCGCTTGCTCTTGTTCAGTAGGGGGGGGGGGGGGGGGGGATGAAGGAACAGTTGGGTTTAGGTTTGGGGTTTAGGGTTTAGGGTTTAGGGTTTGGGGTTTAGGGTTTAGGGTTTAGGGTTTAGGGTATAGGGTATAGGGTTTAGGGTGCATTCATAACATAATGCCCCCTTCCTTCATGAGCATCTAATGAGAATACAGAACACCCACTTCCTTGAATAAACCCAGCAGGTAAGGTCATGGTCCCCCGGGAAGATGCTCACGCGGAGGAGGCTGCAGGTGCCTTTCGCAGAGTTCACCACGACTGCAACAAGCTGTGCCGCCGGATGTGCTGCAGATAAAGAGAAGCACAAGCCGCAAAGCACAACAACACGACGCCCTGTGACAAAAGAGGCAAAACGTAAGCCCTAAACCCAAGACCTATACCCCTACACCCGAGCTAGGTTCAGTTTTCGGACCAAAGACATGG
>CAJNDS010002249.1:476522-521522 GCA_905221605.1 Symbiodinium natans
CCACACTCAGAAGAGCTGGATGTTTAGGGTTTAGGCTTTAGGGTTTGGGATTTGGGATTTTCAGGGTTTAGGGTTCAGGGTGGGTCAACACCCTTCCTCCAGTAACGGGAAGGTTATGATGATGTAAAGGCACATGTCCTTTTCTGAAGGGTGTATACGTTATTCCAAGTAGCCTTCAAGACAGCTAAGACCATGATAAACGCTGTTAAGATTGCTGGTTCAGTTGAGGGTTTTTTTGCCCAAAACCCTAAACCCTAAACCCTAAACCCTAAACCCTAAACCCTAAACCCTAAACCCTAAACCCTCAACCCTCAACCCTCAACCCTCAACCCTCAACCCTACAAACCCTAAACCCTAAACTTTTGGGCTCCTTCAAGAATGGAGCCGACATGAAGCAGGGTATATCTCACTGCAACCCTATGACCTTTTGGGTTATAGGCCTCTGATGGTGTATAGGGTTCCGGGTTTAGGGTTTGGGGTTTGGGGTTTGGGGTTTAGGGATGCGGGCTTTGAATTCTGGTTCGTGGCGAGCGTTTACATGGTTCCTTGTCATTTTCACGACTGTATGTATGGAGGTGTCCTTTTCTTTTTCCTCCGGGCGGCGGGGGGGGGGGGGGGGGGGGGGGGGGGGGGGGGGAGGGGGGGCCAGTAACCCTAAACCCTGAACTCCAAACCCTAAACTCTACTTCACATGGCCCCTGGATTGCATCAGCCTTTGGCAAAAACAGCTTCTGTGCTCCAACCTTCACCGCTGTACCCTAAAAGGGTTTACGGTCTATAGGGTTTAGGGTTGAGGGTTTAGGGTTTAGGGTTTAGGGTTTAGGGTTTAGGGCATCCCCTACGATTACCAGAGCCATGCTCCTAACCTGCCTGGACTTACACCACAGAGCCTGAACCTTTGAACTGGACCTTGGGTCTCGGTTCCGCTTCTCAGGGTTGAGTGGGTAGACCCCCTACACCCCGACCCTAAACCCGAAACCCTAAACCCTAAACCTTAAACCCGAAACCACACTTTGAGCCTTGAGCCCCGAGCCCCAATCGCACCAAGGAGTTTCACGTTCCTGGAGACAAAGTCATCCCACATTCTGCCCCACCAAGAGGATCTTCTCAAACATCGGAGATGCAGCCTTGGTTTTGGATGAAAGGTTAAGGGTTTAGGGTTTAGGGTTTAAGGGTAAGGATTTAGGGTTTAGGGTTTAGGGTTTAAGGTTTGTACTTGCACAGTTTTTCGGGTGCATGGTGAACCCTGGGTCAACCTCAGAGCAGCTTGGCGCACGCCAGGGGAGGCGAGCCAGGAGCAGGCGCAGGGATGGGGTTTAGGGTTGAGGGTTGAGGGTTGAGGGTTTTAGGGTTTAGGGTTAACCAGGATAGCCTGTTGCACCTAAAACGACTAGGGCCTAGGGGAAATATTCTCTCAAGCATAAGGTACCTTTCCCCTTCTAAGAAAGGAAAGTTCAGACCCTGATGGCCATTCACAGGGCATGACAGGGTAAGCCCCCAAACAACAGAGCCCTAGGGTTTAGATAAGCCTACAGGACCATAGACCCATGCCCAAAATCGCTCTAGAGCGTGAAGCCCTACCTGGACCTCCAACCGCAGTCCTCTTGTAAAGCGCACCTGCGTGTCTTGCTACGAAACCCTAAAACCGAAACCCTAAACCCCGCAACCCTGAGCCCTAAACCCTAAATCCTCAACAGTACCAGCCATTACCAGTATAGGGTTGAGGGTTTAGGGTTTAGGGTTTAGGCACCTCAAAAAGTGAGCCCTAGACCCAAACCCTCCGGCAGGAAGCTGATGGAGCTCTGCTGCGCATGGCGAGGCACCGGACGACCTTCTTACAAGCATCCTTGTGCCATATGCGGTTTAGGGTTAGGGTTTAGGGTTTAGGGTTTAGGGTTAAGGGTTTAGGTTTGAGGTGTAAATTGCAACTAATGGGTCTTGGTCACCCAGGAGTACCCTTTGCCCTTTTGTTTGGTTCCGGCTTCCCTATACAGAACCAACCCCAGCAAGGGTGCCCTGAATATAAAATGGTTGCTGAGCTGCCAAGGGCTTAGGGTTTAGGGTTTAGGGTTAGGGTTTAGGGTTTAGGGTTTAGGGTTTAGGGTTTAGGGTTTAGGGTTTAGGGTTTAGGGTTTAGGGTTTAGGGTTTAGGGTTTAGGGTTTAGGGTTAGGTTTAGGGTTTAGGGTTTAGGGTTTAGGGTTTAGGGTTTAGGGTTTAGGGTTTAGGGTTTAGGGTTTAGGGTTTAGGGTTTAGGGTTTAGGGTTTAGGGTTTAGGGTTTAGGGTTTAGGGTTTAGGGTTTAGGGTTTAGTTACAAATACTTCCGGCACACTTCCATGTTTTTATGGGTATGTGAAGATATTCCGTTGTGAATCCTTGTTTTTTTGTCAGATGGGCTGGGGACGTCAGGGCTTTTAAGAACTGTTTTTCACGGGATGACCTGGGGCTTTCCGAAAATAGACTTTCCTTTTTCGAGGGTCCTTTTCAGGGGATTCTCTTCCATTTGCCCTAAACCCTAAACCCCCTAAACCCCTTAACCCCCTAAACCCCCTAAACCCCCTAAACCCCCTAAACCCCCTAAACCCCCTAAACCCCCTAAACCCCCTAAACCCCCTAAACCCCCTAAACCCTAAGCCCTTTTTGGGAAAGACCCACTTGAATCTTTCTTTGGCAGCTGCAACTCCGGCTTTCACTCTTTTGCCCCGTTGTGGTTCCCTCTGCCTAAAGGCTCCTATGAAGTACCTTTTGTGGGGTAGTATACTAGAATCCCCTAAACCCTAAACCCTAAACCCTAAACCCTAAACCCTAAACCCTAAACCCTAAACCCTAAACCCTAAACCCTAAACCAAAAAGGAACAACATCAGAGCCTTCAGGGAAACCCTAAGCCCTACGCATGAGCCTACACATCCTCAACCATCCCCCGAAATAGCCGCAAGTGCCTCCCTTTTTTCCTGATCTGTACTCCGGTTCCGGTGACCTGCCCTTGGGCCTAAACCCTAAAGTTGGGGTTTTGGGGTTTAGGGTTTAGGGTTTAGGGTTTGGTGCAGGGTTCAGGGTAAAAGTTGGGGGGTTTATGGGGGCACAAGTCGGAGTTTCGGGTTTATAGGTGGTTGGCATTATGTTCCCTTTTTGGGGTCCCTATAAAAACACGGCATCTGGGTACCCCAAAAGGGGTCATTATTTTGACAGCCACCCCCATGAATGATTTAGGGGGGGTAACTGCTTGGGGATCCTTGTTTCCTAGCGGGGTTCGTTGTAGGGATATATGGTTCCCCATGTCAGCTCTCTGAAGGATGGTCCCTTTAGACTTTAGTGGTTACTATTATAAGTTGGCCCCGAATATCTAGGGTACCCCAAAAGGGACCATCGTTTTGAGAACTGACCACCTGATTTTTTGGGTTTAGTGCTATTAGGGTTTACGCATTCTCTGCCTCCCCAGGTGTTTCTCATCCTGTTGGCAGCGTCTCGTAAGATGTGAGCAACTCTGTCAAGCAGCGATGTGGCAGAATGTGAGGAAAACAGCGGAGCTCCCCTAAACCCTAAACCCCCTAAACCCCCTAAACCCCCTAAACCCCTTAAACCCCCTAAACCCCCTAAACCCCCTAAACCCCCTAAACCCCCTAAACCCCCTAAACACCCTAAACCCCCTAAACACCCTAAACACCCTAAACCCTAAACCCTAAGCTTGCGTATGGGGTTCTGGGCACACAGCTCCAGGCAGTCTCAAATAATAGGGCCCCCCCCCCCTTTCCATGCACCCCAACATAGCGAAATTTCTCTAAAAGGACCCGAAGAAGGTGACCCTTGATTTCGGAGAACCCCCCCCGCCACCCAGAGCTTTAGGATGTAGGCTCTTTCTCTCTCTTTTGTTTGTTATCTCTCTTTTTTTGCTTCGGTAGTAATCATGAAGTATAGGCTTCCAGATTCCAAGTTTCCAGATTTGCAAGCGCCCATGTCCGCGGGGCTCCAGGTTCACCAGTTTCCAGGTTCCGGATCCCCAAAACACCTGCCAAAGCAACTCAAATGTCTCCACCTTCAGCCCGTTGCTTTTGCCGTTCAATGAGTATCACTAGCCCTAAACCCTAAACCCTAAACCCTAAACCCTAAACCCTAAACCCTAAACCCTAAACCCTAAACCCTAAACCCTAAACCCTAAACCCTAAACCCTGGACTCGACTCTCAGCCGCATCTTCGATAAGATTACGGAGCAGAACCATGTGAACCACACCAACTGTTTTTCAAGTTAAAACGTGGGGTACCTAATATATACTTCGTGAAGATTTTAATCCTTGGCCCTCTCCCACCTTAGTTCACTTCGTTTAGTTGTTTGGATATCAAAACTGTTTGTGTACTATGAGCCGGCCGCTTCATCTTAAAGGCGAAGCCAGGCTGCCCCTCATTGTCTTCCAACATTCTCGCCGGTTGAGCCAGTAGAAGTCATTCTAGCTGACGCCCTGAAACTAGGTCATAGTTGGGCATCATTTTACATGTTGAAGGGTACTTAAACCCAATACGGGACATAGATTTAAATTTTCAATAGGACCCCAACCATGAACTAGAGAAAGTTGACCAAACCAATGCAATCATGGCTAGCTTCTTACAATACAAACCATTCGCTTTTTCTCCTCAAACAAAAAATCGTGGGGTTGCCTGGAATAATGACAGCCGTCGAGTTAAAATTCATTTGGAAGTTGGTCAAAACTATGCCGGAGTCTGAAGAGTCAAAACTATCCCGGAGTCTGAAGAACCAAGAACTCAGACTCCCTGAAAGCAACAGACTGCGGTGACTTGCAGTACTGTTTTTTCGGACACATCATGAAAGATAATAAGTAAAGCAATTGTATTCACAATTCCCCACACCCGAGTTGTGGTTATTCTGTCAACTCACGGAAATACTGGACATACCCGCAGCGTGCTTAGAAAACAGACAGTCCAACTACCAGACTCCACTAGTGAGAAGCACACACTATACATCATAAGGCAGAAGAACAACATGTAATTATGCATTACCGAAACCTTGAAATACTACCGTAAAACACATGGTTTTACATTGTATATCATACAGTATGTGCGGCAAGCAGAATCCAAAAGCATTAGCTACATATGTATATATGTATATATGTATATATGTATATAGATACAAGCTGTGGTTCTGGGGACAGGGGTGGGAGGGGACTGTGTATGCCAGCCCCACTACACAGATGCGTGTGTGTGTGTGTGTGTGTGTGTGTGTGTGCGTGTATCCATTATATATATATATATGTCGTATGTACACATGTTTATATATATATATATATGTGTGTGTACATACGTATACGACTGATTTTTATATCTATAATCTCTCTATATATATATGTTGCATGTGCTCGAGCTGATGCGCACATAGAAGTGCCTGTAGGGTTGAGTTTTTAGGGTACCAACCGCAGCACTGAATAACCCTAATCTTTGGATCCTGCCAGCTTGATGTCTGCCGCAGCTCAGAGATTATAGGGGGGGAACGGTGCGCAAAGAGTCAAACGGGTTTAGGGTATCAAACGGGTTTAGGGTTTGGGGTTTAGGGTTACCCCCCGGTGGAGGTTGACCATCGCCATTGGGGGAAAACTCCCGCCAGGCAAAAACAACTCCTAGAATCTTGGTCCAAACCCCCAAACCCTATATAAACCCTATATAAACCCTAAACCCGGTTAGCCCAGCCAGTCTGTCGAGTCCCTGTACGACAACAAACCTGAACCTCGGAACTAGCCGAAAGCCGAATCCCTTAAACCTCAGCCCCCAAAAAGCCCTGCAAGCCCTTCAGGGGCTTCAACCCCATACGCCCCTAAACACCCCATACAAAGCCCCAGTAAATACCACGCAGAGCCCTGAAAAAAAAATTGAGCCGAAGCCAAACCCCTTAACCCCAACCCATTTGGCGATAAGTACCGATGATGTCCTTCGCGTCGACGCCATGACGATGCGTAGGGCAAGCTTTGGTGGGGGATGAGGCAAAGACAGCTGGGGGGTTTTCGTTGTTTTTTTGTTGGTGGTGGGGCGGGCGGGGGGGGAGGTAACTGCCTTTGGAGGGTTTGGGGGTTCAGGTTAGGGTTCAGTTTTAGGTTTTACAGGTTGCCGGTAGTGTCAGATGTGAGGTACTGACCCCTTTGGGTTGTTTTGTACACGGCTGTTGGTGAGAGTGTATACAGGGCTCCTCGTGGTTCTGGGTGCACGTGTGGGGAGTCTAATTCGGCGGTACCAGGTATGAAGATCCTACCTTGTTATGTTGTTTCTCCCTCATGTTTTTTTTCACATGTCTCATGCCTGTGCTAGATGGCCTGCCCTCGTCCCCGAACCCGGTACGACACCATGCGCTTCGCAAGTCGTGTACCCGACCATTCCAAAGGCACGGGCTGCGCTAGAACGACTGGCGAAGCACGAGTGAGCCCAGTTCTGCACCACTTACCCTAAACCCTAAACCCTAAACCCTAAACCCTAAACCCTAAACCCTAAACCCTAAACCCTAAACCCTAAACCCTAAACCCTAAACCCTAAACCCTAAACCTAAACCCTAAACCCTAAACCCTAAACCGCTTAGCTCATGGTAAGGACCCATTCGTGGTCTAAGGTATCTTCCATTTAATTTAGGGCGAAGGTTGGACTCTCCCTACACCCTAAACCGTTTTGGGCCAGCCCAGAAGCTCCCAACGCCCACACCCTAACTACAGTGACAGCGCTGGATAAGAAACCTCTAAGCCTTGGCGAGGGTACCCTCGGTTTCTTAATTTTGAAGCCCACTCAAATTCCGGAATTATAGCCTCCACAGAGGGGATATTCCCCCAAACTCTGACAGCAGCGGCCTTTAAACATCCACAGAGGGGATCTGTGCTTTCATTGCTGGACTATTCCTGCGTGGCTCAGAGGTATATCAAGGTAAACCCTAACCCCTAAACCCTAAAAACTTCAGATCCTAAACCTTGAACCTTCATTCTGAACCCTAAACCCAAAACCCAACACCCTCGACCTTAGGGTAGTTGCGTGGTCCCTCAGCACAGCCTGGCACGGGTGCTTACATGTGGACCCCTTCTATACCCCTTATATACCCCATACAACCCAAAGACCCACACTACGGAACATTTGAAGGGAAGGTAAGGGACCATATTAAGGGAGCCTAAACCCTAAACCCTAAACCCTAAACCCGAAACCCTAAACCCTAAACCCTAAACCCCCAAACCCCAAACCCCAAACCCCAAACCCCAAACCCCAAACCCCAAACCCCAAACCCCAAACCCCAAACCCCAAACCCCAAACCCCAAAAACCCCCAAACCCCAAACCCCAAACCCCAAACCCCAAACCCCAAACCCCAAACCCCAAACCCCAAACCCCAAACCCCAAACCCCAAACCCCAAACCCAACCATCTCACCCGCAACGAGTTTGGGAGGCCGGGGGAGATCTCCGGGAGTCAGCCACCTCGGCCGCCTGGCGCGCCGGAGGGCCAGGCGCGCCAAGGGTGCGGGCGTTTGGGCGTGGAGCTTGGGGAGTTTTGAGGTTTAGGGTTTAGGGTGTTTAGGTGTAGGGTTTGGGTTTAGGGCTTAGGGTGTTTTGGTTTGGAGAGTTTGGGGTTTGGGGTTTCGGGTTGGGGGTTTAGTTTGTTCAGGTTTAGAGTTTTGGGTTTTGGGACAAGGAGTTTTTTTGGGGGGGTTAAAGTTTGCGAGGGGTAGCACTTTTGGTTGCAGAAGTGAAGTATGCCTTGGCTTTAGAGCATGTGCTGCTCTGTCTTGGAAGGCACAGGGTAAAGGCTTCGTGTGTGACTGCGTGGGTCTTCGGGTCTCGTCTGCGATTCAAGGCAAGGGTGCTTCATTGACCATGATCAAGCCCTAAATCCCAAACCCACAGCCATTAAAACCCTAGGTTTGTCTTTGCAGCCTGAGCCGCAAAAACCTACAACAACCCAAATCCTAGGGTTTAGGGTTTAGGGTTTAGGGTTTAGGGTTTAGGGTTTAGGGTTTAGGGTTTAGGGTTTATAACCTACTTCTTTCTTGTTGCCAATGTTGAACCCATGTGGTGCGTCTTCAGCGATCGTCGCGAAGAGACGTTTAGATGCAGACATAGTGTGTGTGCATATATGATTATGTTAACTTGTTTATTTTATTGTACATGTAGACGTATATGTATGTCTATCTATCTATCTATCTGTCTGTCTGTCTGTCTGTCTGTCTGTCTGTCTATCTGTCTCGCTATGTACATATACCTGCACGTGCGTGAATATATTTGTTTATCAATACATCTCCACCTCGCTTTACCTGTATACACCTAACCATATATCTATGTGTATCTTTGTATGTCTATGGATATGTAGATAGTAGAATATGTATGTGTATATATATATACATATATACATATATGTATATTGGTATTCGAAGTTTGCACGGAATCATGTTCTACGTACAGGTCTGGTCTACGCCTGAGGCATTATTTTAACGTTGAAAGCTTTAAGATAAAGCAAGTCTAGCATGTCAAGTTTGTTCCGCGGGCAAACGTAACCCCTAAACCCTGAACACTAAACACTAAACCCTAAACCCTAGACCCTGAACCCTACATGTTTGCCAAAAAAGATGAAAGACAACACGGGAGGAACGGGCGCGCCTGGCATCCAACGCCAAACTCCGGAGCCTCAGCGAAGGCCGCCCGGGAGTTTTTGGGCTTAAGGCTCAATGTAAGGTCAATAGAAGGAGCGTGTTTTAATGTTGCTTCTTTGGGGGGGGGGGGGGGGGGGGGGTGGTTAAGCAAATAGTAGTTAAGGGTTTTTGGGGTTGACAGCTGTGAACCCAAACCCTGTGGACCCTAAACCCTAAACCTTAAATCAAAATCTAGGGATTTGGGAGGGCTTAGGTCTTTAAGGTGTGCGTTTGCGTATTGCGTGTCTGTTGGTTTAGGGTTTAGGGTTTAGGGTTTAGGGTTTAGGGTCTAGGGCATGCAAATTCATAGATCCATATGCTGAGGGGGACGGGGTGATCCATTGATCACCAAGTTCCGGCTCCCAAGTAGAAGGATGGGTTCATGCCGGCACTCCTGGCATCCGGAATGCATTGTGTTCATAGAAGATGGGTCCAATGGGTCCAGGGTTTAGGGTTTAGAGTTGAAGGTTTAGGCTTTAGGGTTTAGGGTTGAAGTTTTAGGCTTTAGGGTTGAGGGTTTAGGGGTGCAGCTGCGGTCTTGTACATAGATGCCACGAGCTGTCCCCCACGCTCCACACATGGTGTAAGCAAGTTGGGCGCCATCAGTTCTGAATGCGCCTGCGTTTTTGCCTTGCCGTGCGCATGGTGGATAGTGGCATCACTTGGAAACTTGAAACTTGGGCATCTGCAATCCCGGACAGTGCCCCTTTTACTACCGAAACGGAGCATGGTCGTACGACGAAGCGATGGTTGTGCCCGAAGCAGAGCGCGGCAACGAAACAGCAACAGTACCTAGTCCAAAGCTCCAAAACTCAACATATGCCATACCGAGCTAGCTCTATGACCCTAAGCCTGAACCCTAAACTCTAGACCGTAAACACCCTTGCAAGGAAATACCCCACATAATGTAGGGGTCGGAATAATTACTAATGGTACTCCCCTATGTACTACACATACATTTCATAAGTTCCCTTATTGGATTTAAGAGGATCATCTTCAGGAATAGTTTGTTCAGAGGGTTTTAAGGGCCATCCTAGCTGTAGCCCTAAACCCTAAACCCTAAACCCTAAACCCTAAACCCTAAACCCTAAACCCTCAGGCCCCGCCGATGGCCGTGCCTCCCGGGACTTCGGCGAGGAGGTGCCAGCCCCGAACATGGGCTTTGGGGCTTGGGGTTTAGGGTTTAGGGATTGGGGTTTAGGGTTAAGGGCTTAGGGTTTAGGGTTTAGGGTTTAGGGTTTAGGGATTAGGGATTGGGGTTTAGGGTTCGGGGTTTAGGGTATTCCCAGTACCCCGGTACCATGATTGCCCTCATTACAGCAAACTGATTCTTTTTTTCTGAGTTACTTCAGAAGAGCTATCGAGGGACATATATTTATCTGTATATATATATATATGCATATATCAATATATATATATATATGTATGTATTTACACTTCTACACATGTTTACCCAGACCTCCAAATCACACCCTGTCATCCCGTTTGGAAAAATGCCATCAGCGAGCTGCTCCCATGCTGCCCCCCCCCCCCCCCCCCCAACTACTAAACCTTCGAGCCACAACAACCCTAAAATGTCTTATTACAAGAGAATCTTACTAGTTGGGGTGCTAACTTAGGGGTCCCGTGTTTTATGGAACCCCCCACATCTCAAAACCCGAAACCCGTGTGCCTTTCAAGTCTGGATACCCTAAACCCTAAACCCTAAACCCTAAACCCGAAATCCTCTACCCTAAGCCCTAAATCCTAAACCCTGAACCCTAAACCCTACAAAGACTTGGTAGCCCAGTGGTACCCTTTTACCCCTTTTGATGGTTCTGGGTTCCCTTATAATAAAGTCGCCAACTTCCCTAAACCCTAAACCCTAAACCCTGAAGAAAAGGGTGCTTGTCAGAGCCTTGCGAATCGGAGCATCTGTGCGTTGTCTACGGGGTGGACGGTTTGGGAGTGTCCCTAGACCCTAAGCCCTAGACCCTAAACCCTAAACCCTAAACCCAAAACCCTAAACCCTAATCCCTGTCGGGCTTCAGGGCATGTGTGCTTTCGAGCTTTATGGGTTTGCGGTCATGAGGGCTTTCGGCGGCTCATGTTGCATCAGGGGCTTAGGGTTTGAGGGATTTAGGGTTCAGGGTTTAGGGTTTGGGGTTAGGGTGTCGGGTTTAGGGTTTAGGGTTTAAGGGTTTAATTCGTTGCCGCTTTCACGAGGATGCTGAGGGCGGCGCTGGCAAACCCGGCGGCCACAACATCCTGGTGGCGGTAAGGCCCCATTCGGGCCTGTGAGGCTTAGCAAGGTTTACCCTGCACTTCCACGGGTGTACTCTATAAAGCCTAAACCGTAAACCCCAAAAACCTAGACCCTAAACCCTAAACCCTAAACCCTAAACCCTAAACCCTAAACCCTAAACCCTAAACCCTAAACCTTAAACCCTAAACCCTAAACCCTAAACCCAAACCCTATACTCGCTAATTAGTCACCGGCCCCTGGGAGTACAGGATTTGTGGCTTACGGTTTGAATGGTTTTGGGCTGCGGGCTCTAGGTCTCTCCTCCACGTCCGACGGTGCCGTGGGTTTTGGGGGGCTTTAGGATTTAGGGTTTAGGGTATCACCAGGCTCACCTAAGATTTGGCTTTAGGGTTGCGCAGAATTAAACGCTTTCTTCGTCTGCGATAGTCTGCTCTAGGTACCAGTTTTGGTACCAGTTTTCGGGAGTCTGAAATTTGAGACCTGCGCGAAACTCGAAACAACCAGCCCTGAACCCCTGTACCCCAGACCCTCAACCCTCAAGCCCTCAAGCCCTCAAGCCGCAAGCCCGCTAGCCTCGCTATGAATTACAAATTATGAGCCATGGCTCATTTCCCCAGAGTGTCCACTTACGCGTCCTTCTGAAATGGGTTTTTGCCCTGCCTGACCCCATAATACTACTCAAGTTTGCTTTCACAGAAGATTTTCAAGCCATAATTTATGTAATTACTCGTAGATAGGAGTAGCTGCAAAATTGTCATGCGGCCGTTGTTTTTGGCAAATGCACTTGTTCCCTACCTAGTATTTTGATTTTGTTCAGCTGGCAGAAAAGTAGCATCTGTTCGGCACTATGTCCCTAAACCCTAAACCCTAAACCGTAAACCCTAAACCCCTCAACTTCAAGGCAAAAAGGCTTCCATACAACCTTTCGCGAAAAGTGGACCCTCCGAAGGACCCCCCCAAGACCCTCTCAACGAAGCCCTTGTCTTCTCCAAGCCCCGACACCCCTGGCACATCTTTCTTCGGGATTAGGGTTTAGGGTTTAGGGTTTAAGGTTGTGCGGGAGGTGTCGAGCACTTCTCCCACAGGAGCGCGTAACTGGAGGCCTGGGTAGAGACGCTTCTGGCATTCGGATTTATAGGTCGAGAAACGGGTGTGGGTTCAGGGTTTAGGGTTTATAGGGCTTAGGGTTTAGGGTTTAGGATTCAGGGTTTAGGGCAGGATGCCAGAAGTATGAAGAGCAACTGTCAGCCGGTAATGCTTGAAGCATTGCGCAGTCCACTTGTGTGCTGATATCTGCCAGCTTCCTTATACCTGATTGACGGTTTTCCAGTGGTGTGAGAGCCTTTCTTGTCATAAAGGACAGGTCTACCTGTTTCTTACTCGTTGCATGCAGCCGTACGGGCCCTCAAAGCGAGGTCATGCCATCATCACCATCACGAACGGCACCACAGTGATCTTGGAGGACGCGCTCAGTTATGAAGTTGGGGATTGAAGGCTCGGCTGCTTCCCAAAGGACAGGGCCCCCGAAACATGGCAAGCAGCATTCTAATCACCGCCTTCATCATCATCATCATCATCATCAGCATCATCATCAGCATCATCATCCATCATCCATCATCCATCATCCATCATCCATCATCCATCATCCATCATCCATCATCCATCATCCATCATCCATCATCCATCATCCATCATCCATCATCGTCATCCATTCTCCATCACGGCCACCACCATCAACACCGTCACCAATCAGCAATCACATTGACGCACAGTAGTAGTAGCGTTTCTGTCCGTTTTAAATGACTACGGCTATATTGATTACTTGCAACAAAAGCAGCAGCAACTATATTCATCATGAAGTGGTTGTCACCATCAGTATTGCGAGCATGCCTTTTGCGTTCTTCATACTACTGCCAGGGGGCGGCGTGTTTGACGGCGTGTTGTTTTTTTTCATCTATGTGGACCGCCACCGCCACCGCCACCGCCACCACCACCACCACCACCACCACGACTGCGACCTGGTTGGCTCTTCGCCTTTGGAACTCAGGTATCTTTCCCCACATTTTTGATTACACAGGGTAGCTACTTCCCAGTAGATATACCCTAGACCCTGACTCTTTGAAGGTCAAGGAATTTGACAGGCAACCCCTAATGGAATCTCTACCCTGTGAACGTTTCATGCGACAGCGACTAGGGTATTGAAGAGGGTATTGAAGCATCGGGCTGGAAAAGAAAGGCCCTGCTTCCCTGCCATGGCACTCTACCCCTAAACCCTAAACCCTAAAAACCCTAAACCCTAAAGCCCGGAAATCCCTGAAGCATGACTCGGAAGATCCAATTGATTTTCGGGGTTTCGAGTTTAGGGTTGAGGGTTTTAATGTTGTTCTGGCTGGTTCTTTGTAGAGAATGAGGGAATGAGGTACCCTATATATATATATATTTATATTTATATTTATATAACCCCTTAAAGGATATATGTAGGGCCCTAATTCCCTCATTCCCTACTAAGAACCAGCGGGTTCTGATGTCATCTCGTGCCAACCTGAACTTTGCCCCTTTTGGGTGCCATGGATGAAAGGACCCGCACACGACGGCGGCCGATGACTACCTGCGCCCGTCAGCCAAGCCAACCTAAGGGCCCTATGGCCCTAAACCCATCTGGCTTGTTTAGGGCGAACCACCCTAAACCCTAAAAATCCTAGACCCTAAACCCTTCTCAACCCATAGGCCCTAACCCCCAACCGTAAAACATGTAAGTCCTATACTTAACACGCCGGAACCCTGAACCTTAGGGATTATAAGTATCTCCAACGCTCTTACAGGTTCAGCTTAAAGCCACAATTCCACAAACCCGAAACCCCAGCCACTAGAAAACACAAGTTCAGTATGTACCTCTTCCATCTTCTTGTTTTTTCCTCGTGTGAGACCTGGTGGTGGTAACCGCGCCCATAGCATGAGGCATAGTAATCTATTACAACTGGCGAACAAGGAGAGACCTTTGCGTATCATCCAGGAACTTGGAGCCCTAAATCGTATTGTTGTTACTGCCTCAAATACACTGAAAAAAAACCCAAGCACCTCACACGTACCACACCCGGAGTGCCCTCAACACCTTACAAAGCCTCAACTTGTAAACCCGAAGTTCCTTAGAACGCATAAAGCCGAAACACTTCGGGAATGGATCCCTCACGGCTGAAGCGATCGAACATGCCAGGGTGGAGACCGCCGAAGAATTCGACGAACAAGGGACCCTCCGTCGACGCCACACAGTGAACGATATCAAGAGGGCCGGAAATGAGCGTCACCAAGGAAGCGGTGAGTGCGGACGAGATCATGGAGTTGAATGACTCCTTTGATGAATTGATCGCTGCAGCCGAAGAATCACTGGAGCCTTCTGAAGCCTAGAACCTGAACCCTGGAGGCGAAGCCCTGAATTCTAAACCCCAAACCCTAAACCCCAAAGCCCAGACCCTAAGCCATAAAGCCGCAAACCCCAAACCCCTCAAAAAAAAACAAAAACAACCTAAACCCTAAACCCTAAACCCTATATAAAACCTAAAGGCCTGAACAAGTCCAAAGAGCGGCGGTACCACTTCGACCAGGTTGGGGATGCAAGTGTTTTCGGGCTTCTAAGGAAGTTTAGGGTTTGGGGTTTAGGGTTTAGGGTTTAGGTTTTTTTTGTTTTTTTTTAGGGTTTGGGGTTTATTTGTTGTTTTTAGGGTTTAGGGTTTAGGGTTTAGGGTTTAGGGCTTCAGGGATGCAAGGGCTTCAGGGCGCCTAAGGGAGTTTCGGGTTTAGGATTTTGGGCTTCAGGGATGCAAGGGTTTTTGGGGCGTGTGAGGGAGTTTCTGGTTTTGGGTTCAGGCTTCAGGGCGTCTAAGGAGTTTCGGGTGTAGGGTTTGGGGTTTAGGAATTTGGGCTTCAGGGATGCAAGGGTTTTGGGGGCGTGTGAGGGAGTTTCTGGTTTTGGGTTTAGGGCTCAGTATGCAGGGCTGCAGTGATGCAAGGGTTTCAGGGCGTCTAAGGAGTTTCGGGTGTAGGGTTTGGGGTTTAGGAATTTGGGCTTCAGGGATGCAAGGGTGTTTGGGGCGTCTGATGGAGTTTATCGTTTAGGGCTTCAGGGACGCAAGGGGCAAGGGTTTTTGGGGGCGTCTAAGGCAAGGGAGTTTAGGGGTTGCGGTTTAGGGCTTCGGGTTTAGGGCTTCAGGGGTCCTCTGTGTTTTTTTTTTTTTGTGGGGGGGGGGGGGGGGGGGGGGGGGGAGTTCTTAGTTTGTTTGAGGGATGTCGTTTGTCAATATAAACATTTCTTTCGTCATTATTCATTTGCTTGTTGGGTTTGTAGAAGGTTGTTGAGTGGTTCGACTGTTTCAGGGTTTTTGTTGGTTTGCTTTGGTTCATTGTGTTTTAGGGTGTTGACTTTTCTTGGGGGTTTGGGGGTTTCGGGTTTGGGGGGTTTGAGGCATTGGGTTTGGGGTTTTGGGGTTTTGGGGTGTTCGGTGTTCGTTGTTTGTTCAGGGGTTTGCGGTGTTTTGTTTTGCTTGTTTAGGGTTTAGGTGTTAGGGGTTCATGCTTTCGGGGTCATTTGGGCTTCATTTCGCTTTTGGGGCTTCGTTTGCTTTAGAGTTTAGAGCTTAGAGGTTTCGGAGGTTGGGAGTCTTCGGGTTTAGGGCTTCGGGTTTAGGCTTCAGGCATTTGGGGTTTACAAGTAGGGAATCGGTTTCCTGGTTGTCTTGGAAAATCAGGGCTCAGGGGTCCAAGGGTTTGGCGGCCCTTGGGAAAACGTGTGCATTTGCCACTTGTTGTGTTTAGCGCCTGGGGGGCGGGGGTGGTTGGGGGGTGGGGGGGGGGGGGGGGGGGCGGGGCTCGGGCGGGTGTTCGGGTTTGGGGCTCGGCCCTTAATCTATAAGCTTCTCAGCTTAATCATTGAGGTACACCTCGCCGTCTAGGGTCTTGAGTCTAGGGTCTGGACCCAGTTCGCGGGATAAAGAGTCCTTAATCTTTTTTTGGGCGGGAGTTTAGGGTTCAGGTTTTGACGGGGGCAGGGGGGGGGGGGGAGGGGGGTCGTATATTCGGCAGGACAAAGTTCGTCACACCGCAACCATTAGACTACTCAGGTTTTAAGGGCACCTAAGGACTTACACGACTGTCTCGTTTACCATCCTTACATAGTCAGAATACACACTTCGCAAGTTTGCTAGCTAAGTAGCCGCCCCTTTGTCTGTACTTCTGGAAACCCTTGCGTCTGGCACCCCGAAAACCTAAACCTTAAACCCCAAACCCCTAAACCCCATGCCCAACCATCAGGCTTGCGATGAGACGGCCCAGAATCTGCAGGTGAGGGCCTCATGGGGCTGAGGGCTTCGGGGTCCCCCCCTATGATCCGTTCAGTGCACTCTAGGGCTAAGGGTAGTTTCATGGTCCCTTGATGTGGCCCCTTACCTCGTTTCAAGGGTTCGGAAATATGGGTCCTTGGGTTGTATAGGGAGCAGGATATATGGGCCAGCATGGGCAAGAGCCCCCTAGGCCCTAAGCCCTAAGCCCTAAACCCTAAACCAGACGAGCAGTGGGTGCAGCTCACGCCGAAGCAGTACCGCCGATCTAGCAGGCCATGGACAGAATCCATGACCCTAAACCCTAAACCCTAAACCCTAAACCCTAAACCCTAAACCCTAAACCCTAAGGCTCCCGAAGTTGCCTCGGTTGCTGGAGACAGGGTCGTCTGCAAGAACACAGCGTATGGGCACAAAACTACTTCGAGTGCCATGATGGACATCTCCGAGAGTTTAGGGTTTAGGGTTTAGGGTTTAGGGTTTAGGGTTTAGGGTTTAGGGTTTAAGGGCCCCGCGAAAGTGAAGTGTTTGCACACAGGCTTGTCCCTTCTCAAGCATGAAGGGAACCTGAGCATGCCAGGCATGAGCAAGCCCGACCAGGCTGAGGGAGCGTGGGACGTTTGGCAATGGCTCATTCGGCCATTGCTCTGCTGTGGCTTCCGTACTGGAGGCTGATCGTGGACCCGCGTCATGACACTTGTCATGTGGCCTTGAAGGGAACCTGAAATTCATGCCACGTGCTGCCAGCAAAGCTGCAGAAGCGGTTCCGTGCAAAGCAGCCACTGCAAGAGCACCAATAGAAAAAACATGAGCTTTCCGAGCCGTTAGACCCATATTGGGGGCTTAGGGTTTAGGCCCTTTTAAGGGTCCATAGAGGGGCCATGAAGCTGCCCTAAGACTCGGGGGGGGGGGGGGGGGGGAACCTTTTAGGGTTTAGGCGGTTTAGGGTTTAGAGTTCACGTCTTGAAGCCCCAAGTCCGTGAGACTCACTAGGGTTGGTTCAAGGGGCAGTCAGCTAGATCCCTAAGCCAGACTGGGAGGTTCATGGGTGCTATAAGTGGAGTTTTAAGTCAGGGGTAACTATAGCTAGGACTGGTTATAAACGATTTGGGGTACTTATAGCCTTACTTCTATCTACCCATGAACCTTCAAGTATAATTCCTGAACCCTACAACCTTGCACCCAAATCCCCTAAACCTTTCACCCTGAGGCACGATGATTCCTGAGCCCGAAGACCTTGAACTTAAATCCCTGAACCCTAAGCCCTAGAAACCCTACAAGCCCTAAACCCTAAACCCCATGCCCGAACTTTCAGGTGAAAGTTTGCCCGACCATCTGAAGCTGTAGGAATGCAGGCTTAAGGGCCCAGGCTACGTGATGGCATCCTTGTGCCCTCTTGGCAGATTTGTGGAGGAACCTTGGTGCCTAAGTTTCAGCCCTATAAGCCCTAAACCCAAAAAACCCCCCCGCCTCCCCCCACCATCTAACCCTGACTTTGAGCACTCTAACCAGTTGAGTGCTTCCAGTCCACAACCTGCACCAAAAACCCTAAACTCCCCAGCCCAGGTCTAGAAACACTAAACCCCAAACCCCAGACCCTGAACCCTAGACCCTAAACCCTAAACCCTAAACCCCAAAACTTTCTCCCTGCTCAGGTCTATGAGTGCACCACCCGCTTCTTGATTCCCAGTGCTGGGACCACAGCGTATGCTTGCCTTGTTGTTAACGGCCCCTAAACCCCAAACCCTAAACCCTAAACCCCAAACCCCAAACCCCAAACCCCAAACCCTAAACCCTAAACCCCAAACCCTAAACCCTAAACCTTAAACCCTAAACCCTAAACCCTAAACCCTAAACCAACCCTAAACCCTAAACCCTAACAACCCGACATGATGGGGCTTGGGAGCTTCAGGGATATGCTTCATGGTCCTTCGAAGCTGCGACACTAAACCTCTTGGTGGGGGTGGGGTCCTGGAGTCTGGGTTTAGGGTGTAGGGTTTAGGGTTTAGGGTTTAGGGTTTAGGGTGGCAAAGCCTTACCCAGCAAGACATCCTGCTTCTCGCCTGCAGTGATCGCTGCCTTGCGGTACGGGGCACTTGCTGATATCTTTGCGCAGGGCCACATCACAGGGCAACAGCAAGATCAAGGGGCTACGCAACCACAAGAGACCATGGCCCCCCTAGCCTTACAAAGGGACCACGCAACTACCCCTAATCCCTAAACCCTAAACCCTAAACCGCATCCTCAGAACTGCAGGGTTCTGCATTACGTAGAGCTTTGGGACTTGGCAGCGGTTTCTCACATTAGCGTCTACTTGCTGGGGCTGAGAGTCCAGGGGTCCACGGGTTAAGTGCGGTGGCATCTTGTCGCAAGTGTTGAGGGCGATAGACCGCCATCAGCAAGCGTTATGAAAGCTTACTTCAACCCTAAACCCTAAACCCTAAACCCTAAACCCCTAAACCCTGCTGGAAGTCTATATGGACAAAAGCCTGAAATCCAAACTCCTGAGCCCGAAGCCCCTCCGAGTCCTAGAAGCCTCCCAGGTCATACAGGGCTTCAACGCCACCGTCTTCGCCTACGGCGCCACCAGCGCTGGCAAGACCCACACGATGCTGGGCTTCGCGGTTTGGCAATTACAGGTTTTTCAGGCGGCGTCGGGTTTGAGGAGAGCCTAAACCCTATAGACCCGAAAACCTACATATGCCCTATACTCTTTAAGGGGTAGTTGGATCTCTGGCAACTCCTAACTCCAACCCGGCACACCTGAATTGCTCCGAAGCCCTGAATTCCTCAACCATCAGCAGTTTAGAGTTTCGAGTTTGGGGTTTAGGGTTTCAAGTTTAGGGTTTAGGGTTTCGGGCCTTCAGGGTTCAGGGTTTTGGGTGTAGGGTTCAGGGTTGCAGCTTCGGGTTCAGAACTTGAGTTTGGGGATTAGGTTCTGGGATCTACTTGGAGGTTCATGGATAGTTATAAGTGGGGTTATCCGCAAGGTAACTATACCTAGAACTAGTTATAACCTTACTTAGGGCAGTTATAACCCTACTTCTAACGACCCATGAACCTCGAAGTAGGGTTTAGGGCTTCAAGCTTGAGGCTACCCAGGCGAGCCGGGCATTATGCTGCTCACACTGCGCGACCTCTTCAGCGAGGCCGGTTTGGGAAGGGGGTAGGATTTGGGGTTTAGGGTTTTGGGTTTGGGGTTTAGGATTTAGGGACTTTAGGGTTTAGGGGTGGGGGGAATGGGCTTAGGGCATTTGGGGCTTGGGGGCGTTCAGGGCGTCGTCTTCCGGTGCTTGTGGGGGTCTGGATTTCGAGCAAGGAGTACAGAGGCATACCCTATAATCACTATAAACCCCATGGAGCCTAAGAACCCTATTAAAACCCTGTAAACCCTAAACCCTAAAAACCCGAACCCTGGATCCTCAACTCTCAAAACCTGATCCCTAAACCCTCAACTCTAAAAACCTGAACCCCAGGGTTCTTGAGCCTTTGAGGGCAATGCCAGGTCGCCAACCAGAAGAGCAACAACCACTTCGAGTCCCTGGGCTCTAAGCCTAGGCCGCCAGACGAGGGTAAGGCATGACAAGGGTCGTTTGGAGTTCCGGGTTTAGGGTTTTGGGGTTTAGGGTTAGGTTTTCAGGGTTTAGGGTTTCTGGTTTAGCGTTTCGGCTTCATGATAAGCATTTCGGGGGTTTGCGCAACACTGGGAATGCATGGTTAGAAGCCTTCTCTAGTCTAAGCCCCTTACATATGAAGTATCCCTGAACCCTAAACCCCAAACCCGGATCCAGGGACCCATCTTGGGTTCAGGGAATACTCGGGCCCCATTGGGGCTCCGTCTCTGCCATATTGTGGAAGGTATACGGGAGATTGCTGGTTTCTGGTTTCCAAAACAAGCACTAGGGTCTAGGGTTTAGGTTTTAGGGTTTAGGTTTTAGTGCAGTCCGTGGGAGATTGTGCATGAACCCCAAAAACACAAGGAAAGACAGTCTTTTCTTGTGTTTTTGGGGTTCATATTTCAGAATATTCTTCAGAGAGTTTTAGGGCATCCTAGTAAATCCCTTGGGACAACAAGGCCCCATACATGAACAGCACTTTCAATATTTTGGGCACTCGTGTAATATAGGGGTCGGAATTATGACTTGTCAAGTTCCCTTATGGCCCCTTTGTAATTATACTACAATAACTCCCAAAGCCCTGTTCTAAGTATTCAGGCCCTTAAAGTAGTCCTAAACCCTAAACTCCAGACTCTTAACCCTGTTCTAATTATTAAGGCCCCTATCGTAGTATCTGATGCAGCCGGAAAAGGTCCTTCGTGTCAGGCTCGGCGTGCGGGTTCAGAGTCGGGCGCAGCCGTTGAGGGTTTAAGGTGTAGGGTCTGATGCCCTAAACCCTAAACCCTAAACCCCAAACCCCAAACCCTAAACCCTAAACCCTAAACCCTAAACCCTAAACCCTAAACCCTAAACCCACTTCGAAGTGCGCTCCCTGCATGCTGGCCCTCCATCCGAAACACTAAGCCATGCCCGCCTGGCCACTCTTCCCACACCACCCCACGCCCTTGCAGAGATGTCCTGATGTTAAACGCTGCTCCCGAAACGCCCGAAACCCTTTAAGCCCTGCACCCGAACTAAAACCTAAAACTTTAATCAGCCTAAGCCCTAAACCCTAAGGCCCAGACCGTTTAAACCCACCCCAAGCCCTCAACTCCGACTTAGAGAGCAGAAAACACCTGGGCTTGCCAAGGATCAAGTGTTCCTTCCTGGAGGTCTACAATGAGAATGCTTCTTGGCTTGCAGGTTCGTATTTAGGGTGTAGGCTGTGCCACATGTCGGGGTTGATTACGTCTCAGGTCCCAGTTATCAGGCGTCGCCATGGGCAGCGGCGGGAGTTCCAGCGGTCGGCGTGGTTCAGGGAGGGGTTTAAGGTTCAGAGTGCAGGCGAGCGTTGAAAAGGACATCAGAAGCTGAATGCTTGGGTACCTGCTTCAAGGTTCATGGCTATAAGTACGCTACCCCTGAACGTCCAAGTAGTTGTGCTGCTGCGTGACTTGGAGATGATGTTTATGACGCCCGCATGCCTACATTGGATCTGCCCCGCACGCGTCCTGAAACTTCCGAGGCCATAGCCAAAACCCTAAACTCTAAACCCTACACCTAAACCCTGAGGCCTGAGCCCTGAGCCCTGAACCTTCCAAGTTTCGGGGTGGAGGTTTTCAGTTCGAATTCAACTTTACCCAGGCCTGTCCAAGTTGGAGCACCCATCTGAACGCCAGACACACCGTGGGAACCAAACACTGCATTTCGGAGTTGAGCTCGGGGTTTAGGGCTTGCGCGTTTGGTCTAGGGTTTAAGGTCCAGGGTTTGGGGTTTAGGGAAAATAGGGTTAGGTGCTTCACTGCACCTTGACATTCTTTTGGATATGTGTGGGCCCGGGGTTAGGTCCAACGGTTTTTGATTTGGCTCGTTTATAGCATCTTTGTGACATCAATCGCCTGATGCCTTATCTTTGTCTATATCTTTGTCCGCATCTATAGCAACATCTGTATCTCTCTCTATAAATATATATATGTATATATATATATATATGTTAGTTTTGGGTTTAGGGGTACCCTGGTACCCTACACTTTTAAAGAACATGCTGAAATTGAGAGCCCATGCTTTGCCCAGCGGGTCCACTTGCAACATGATGCCGGAGCTAGGGTACCAAAAGTCATGCTTTGTCGGGCTATGGGGGGGTACCTATTTCTATGAGAGCAGTATGTGCAGACCCTCTGTTGTTTTGAAAACCCTAAACCCGAAACCCAAAACGCTAAACCCTAAACCCTAAACCCTTAACCCTAACCGCTAAACCCTAAACCCTAAACCCCTAAACCCTAAAACCTAAACCCTGAACCCCGACGGCCCGACGAAGGTCCGGGACCTCTTGCGCCCGGATGGGGACTTCCTGGACATCCGTGAGGACCTGGCCATCCTTCAGTGTGTAGAGTTGTCGGATTGTAGGCTCTAGGGTATTTAGGGTTGAGGGGTTTGAGGCTTTAGGGTATTGAGGGCTGTAGGGTATTTGGGGTACTTAGGGTTTAGGGATGTGACGTGTTAGGTTGAGGGTTTCGGGTTTTGGGGTTTTAGGGTCTTTAAGGCTTAGTGATTTGAGGTTTTCGGTTTAGGGTTTAGGGTGTTGAGACGTCTAGGGTATCTAGGGTTTAGGGATTTGAGGCTTCAGGGTATGTAGGGGAGGCTTCTAGGATTTATAGGGTTTAGGGTTATGGCAAGGATGTTGAATAGTTTGGGGTTTCATGGTCCCTTAGTATGGGCCCTTGGGAGGGGGACCCTTTAATACCCCTCATATTTCTTCCCTAGACAGCCCATGGGCCCATACTTCAGAACCCTTTAAACCATATTCAGGGCCCAGATTTCTGTACAGGAGCTACCACGCTCTTCGACTGTAGAGACAGGGTGTAAACCCTAAACCCTTCATCTTAAACCTTAAGGCTTGTAAGCCCTAAACCCTAAGCTTACCTTCCTTGGTGTATGTGTTACTTACTCCGTGGCTTGACTTCGGACATCTGGCTTTTTCTGGCGAATGGTGGTGCTCGCTCTCTCTCTCTCTCTCTCTCTCTCTCTCTCTCTCTCTCCAGGGGTTGCTATAAGAAAGGTTTAGGTTAAAGGCCGACCTCCCCCAATTTTGGGGGAAACCCCATTTGTGAGGGTCGGAGATGTTTACATTCTGTGACTCGTTTCATGGTTTGGTAGTCGATGGATGTCGACTCAGAACTTCATCGGCAGGCTCGTGGTTGAAGGGTTCAACGTTTAGACTCGTGCCATGATGATGGTCATCATCACCATCGCCACCGACAGCTCCAGCGATGTCTTCAGCGGCACAGTGATCCATCGTCCCTGTCTTTCGGGCTTTGGCATAGCGGAATACTGTTAGTCATCATTCCGATCCCTACATCAACCTTCAGCTGCGTTGTTGGGCTTGTTTGGGTTTCGGGATTGGCAATTGGGGTTTAGAGTGCTCAACCCTAGACCCTACAACCTAAACCCTCCTCCCAGAAAAGCCCTCATACTTCATTTGTGGATTTGCTTCTCCCCTTCAACAACTCAACCACGACATGGTATGTCAACTCCCCAAACAGGTACCCCTAACCCTAAACCATATAACCCTTTTTGTTTGGAAACTGTCAAATCATCTCTTCTGCATGGAAGGATCCGGTTAAGGGCATGTGCGTGGCAGGCGCGACTTGGGAGGGGGTGGCACACACCGAACCCTAAGACAGGAGACCGGAGAGTTTAGGTTTAGGAGTTTAGGGTTAGAGTTTATAGGCTTTCTGGGGTTTCTAGGGTTTATAGGGTTTATGGGGTCTAGCGCAGGCCCTGAAACGCTTTGGTCAAGTTGTCGGCCAGCATTCCTTGACATTTCTGGTTGGGTGACAAACACTCTTGCCGCCAGCCAAACCCGAAACTGCCCTGCAGCCCCCTGGCCGGGAGGGGTTTGGGGTTTAGGGGTGTAGGCAAGGGTTTGGGGTTTGGGGTTTAGGGTTTAGGGTTTAGGGTTGGGATCTGCCTCGGCACACTAACAGTCAAATAAAGGGTTTTGTACTAAACATAGCGCAAAATTCCAGCACCAGAAAGTCTGATCGAGTTTGGACCTGGCTCAGCAGACGAGATCACACTTTGGGCCTTGGTTTGTGGTCTTTTCTGGTGCTAGTCACTGTGCTCCTGCTGGTGCTTGTTGATGGTGCCATTGCTTCGTTCTGAGCACAAAAAATAGCACCGGAGAAAGCACAATCATGAGCACAAAAAATAGCACCGGAGAAAGCACAATCATGAGCACAAAAAGAAGCACCGGAGAAAGCACAATCATGAGCACAAAAAGAAGCACCGGAGAAAGCACAATCGTGAGCACAAAAAATAGCACCGGAGAAAGCACAATCTTGAGCACAAACAAGAGCACCGGAAAACTTCATCACACTCATACATCAGGCCTTCAGGTATGATCATGAGGCACTCAGAAATGTCCAATCTCACGGGTGTTTTTTTTTTTGGGTGTGTTTGTGCTGACCATTAGTGTGCTCGGGCAAGTCATAAGTTTAGGGTTTAGGGTTTTGGGTTATGGGTTATTTCAAGAACCCGAACTCAGACCCTGAGCCCTGGACCGGCACTTTGGCTAGACATGATCTAGGAGCAGATCGACAACCGGAGGTCAGCCAAAGATTTGGTGCATAACCCCCTCTGACACCCAGAAGATGCGTTGCCTATAGCTTAGAGCACCGGGCGGACTTGCGCACACCCTAAACCCTAAACCCTACAGCCCTAATCCCTAAAACCCTGACGCCCTCGAACGAGTGCGGCTAAGTAGGGCTGGGTGGCAGCTGTTAAACTCAGACAAGGCTTCGTGTTTCTCATCAAATGCAGGAGCCTTGAATCCTTGTTGAGTACTGCACAACTCTGTAAGCGCAAAGGTTAACCATTCTTCCCCTATACGAATTCAGCCAAGCCAGTAAAGTTTAGGGCTTAGGCCCCCGTTGATTGGCATGTTGGTTCTCAAGTTGACAAGGCTGAGGCTTTAGGGTTTAGGGTTTGGGGTTTGGGGTTTAGGGTTTAGGGTTTAGGGTTTAGGGTTTAGGGTTTATAAGGGTTGGCGGGCGCGGGATTCAAGACGCCCCTTATTTCCCTGTGACTGTCTTCGAAGTGTAGTTTTTTCTTGTATTTGCCGTCTGAATCGGGTTCCTTAGAGACTCAAGACAGATTCTGCTCCGACAAAGCCTCGCTGTTGCTTTTCACCCGAACGAAGGACCTTAGGGCCTGAATAGAGAAGAGTTGTGAAGACGCTGAAGCAGCTTGCATGCCAGGAAGCTACCTGGCGCACGTCGAGGGGAAAAGGCATCAGAGCAACGTGGCCACGGTGCGAGAAGGTGCTCAGAGCGCTGTTGCGAGTCGGGCAGAAGCATGCTAGCAGCGTCACTGCGAAGCTGGTGCGGCGCAAGCGACAAGGTGCCTTGGCCAGTTTGTCTAATCCACGCATGTGCTTCCAGTGGTGTCACTTTCACTTTCCTGGCCTTCCAGGGCGCGGATCCATGACGAAGCGCCAAGCAGAGGTCTTCCGGTCGGCCCTGCGGAAGCGATGCCGCAAGACCAGCTTTTTTGCGGACGTGTCGCAGTCAGAAGACTTCTGCCGCGCTGGGCAGGGTCGATGCCCGACGTGGTCCAGAGGCTCCGTCGTAGCTTACGTGCCGCCTATGGTCTGTGCCAGTCACGTGCAGCTTCTGGACGGACTCGACGGCCTTGTTCCGTGTCGGCGTTTACTTGTTGGGGTCGTGGGGGCATGCGCGAGAACTGTTGGTCCTGGTTGCCATTATAGTGCAATACATCCATACATCCATACATCGTGTGAAGCACTCCACGACTTTGTGGATCTTCGAATGCCGCCCACATTGAGCGACGCCGACCGTGTGCGATTGGTGGGCAACACGCAGCACGTGAGGCCTATCGCGGCAGCCGTTGCTTTAGGCCTCTCCTTGCTTCGCCGAGCGCCGACGAAGAGGACCTTCCGGAGGACGTTTCTTCACCTCAGGCACGCTTGTATGTCGAAATGCAGCGTAGCATCATCATGCACGATACCACTGAGACCGCTTCTCCTTGGCGTCGGCCAGGTGCCAGCAGAGTTGTGACGTAACGGAGGGTTTTAATGAAAAAAAGAGGTTTCTGGTGTTTAAAGGCGATTTTTTCCGGAATCGGGTGTTTACCATAAGATCAGGTGGTTAGGCTGAATATGTAGGCCCCGCGCCCGGCATAGGTGTGTTTGGTAAGTCTTAAGTGCCGTGTCGTTGGTCAGTTGTTTGGATTTCAGGGGTTGGAGTTTCATTGGATTGAACTAGGCTTGCAAGTGTGAGGCTCCAGGCCCAGTGTTTCGACCATACTAAATGATCAGCATCGCAACATATCACACATCATCATCTTCAATGGTGTGAAGCTGCTGTCGGAGAAATGAGCGAAGAACCCAGGGGCGCCTTAAATATTCGGCCATATTAAAGAGCTCAAGAAGAGGTAATTTGGGAGGTTTTAGTAATACCGCATAAACTCACGGACCATAGGCGAATTCGCACAGGACATAGGGGTCCCCTGCCCCCGCCCCCACCCCCCCCCCCCTCCCCCCGCCCCTGCCCCCGCCCCCCCCCCCCCCCCCCCCCCCTCCGGCTGGGCTTGAATTGATGGGGCTTCAGCTCCTGTTTGGGTCCTGGTGCTACCCCCTACCCCCCCCCCAACGTTTCACAGAGGCTCAAGCAAATCAACTTTTGGCATCCTTTGAGCTGACAAGCGCGTTTAAACCTTTCAACTATGCTCCAGCGGGGTCGGCGGCTTGAGCCGGAGGCTCTTAAATTTAGGGCTATTATACCCTATAACCCTGAAAAAGGCCCTTAGGGACGTCTTAAATCCCGCGCCCGGCTAAGGGTTTAGGCCCGAAGACCAAGCCAGATCGATTTCAGAACGGCCAGCCCCCCCAGGTCCCCTGAGCCCTTAACACCAAGCCCTACTTGGAGGTTCATGGGTAGTTATAAGTCGGGTTCTAGGTAAGGGTACTTATACTTATAACAATTTATATCCTTATTTAGATTACGTTTATCCGTACTTATAGCTACCCGCGAACTTTCATTCTAAAGCCCTAAACGCCCTAGGCCCCCCTCAAATCCTAGCTCAATCCTGCTCCCCCCCAAAACCCTGAACCCTAATCATCCCCAACCCTTGAGGCCTGATTGCGCTCCTCAAATCCTGAACCTCAGACTCTACGCCTCAGAGGGGCGCCCGACCCGAAGCTCTAAACCCTAACACCCCGTAAACCCTTTCTAAACCCCCCTAAACCCCCTAAACGCCCTAAACCCCTCAACCCCCTAAACCCTAAATCCTAAACCCTAAACCCCCTAAACCCTAAATCCTAAACCCTAAACCCTTGCAGGCATCAGTGAGGTCGGGGGTCTCGAGAGCGCGGAGGATGGGACTCCAGAGTTTTGAGCTTGTTGTTCGGGCGTAGGGCTTCGGGCCCTGGCGGTTTAGGGTTTAGGGTTGAGGGTTTAGGGTTTAGGGTTTAGGAATTGATGGTGGATGTCACCCCCCCCCCCCCCCGGAGGTAGGGGTCATGAACCATAGAGCCTACATACCCTAAGGAGGGCACAGCCTAGGTCAGAGGCCTTAATGCCTTAACAAAAAGGTCGGAAAGTAAAGGGTGGGTCGGAGATTCTCACGTTCTGTGAGTCTTTGGTTTGATAGATCGATGGATGTCGACACAGAACTTCATCTACAAGCTCCCTTAGGGTCAACGCTTGGGGTTCAGGGTTTAGTGAAGATTCCCTTATAAGCCCCTTTAACCCAAACAAGGGCGCCCTTTTTATTCCTTAGGTTACTCTTGGGTCAAACCTTCGACTTTCCGGATTTCGCATCTTGGCGTAGGCCGAATGGATTGCTTTCGGTGTTGGGCAGTCTGGCATCTATGCGTGTTCGGTGGGCACTGAGAGGTGTGATTCTAGCCATTTGAATGGGCGTTGTTTCTTTTTGGGTATGAGGTCAAGGTCCCTTATAGAATACCCACAGCAAAATTAGCTGCTTGGATCCCTGCGGCTACCCCATGGGAGCCATGCTGCCCCCTAAACCCTAAAACCTAAACCCTCAATTTAAACAGCGGACTCTCTGCCGGGGAACTACCGGGCGGACACCGAGCGAGGAGGCGTGGAGAGCGTTGGCTCAAAAATTAGCGAGCTCCCAAGAGTCCTTTCGAGAATTCCCGTTTTCCTCGCATCCACTCTGTGTGTTTGCTGTCGTCTTGGGGTCTTGTGGTCTGTCGTTGGTCTTGTAACCTCCAGGGACCGAATAGTTCGGTTAGTAGAAGCCTTGTAAGGACCCTAAACCCTAAACCCTAAACCCTAAACCCTAAACCCTAAACCCTAAACCCTAAACCCTAAACGTATAGGGTATCCCATCAGATCGGCCCTTCCTTTCCTTCTGACGCGCCAGCGTGTTCTTGACACGTGCAAGTTGCTGTTTGGCATTGTGTCCAGTCATGGTATGGCCAAGACCGTCACTGTGTGCGGGTTAGGGTTTAGGGCCTTACAGTTTAGGGCTTAACAATTTAGGGATTTTGGGGATTTTGGGTTCAGAGTGCGCTGTCCGTATTCACAGCGTATGCTGGCGCCTCATCTGGTCGTTGCCCTGCCCGACACAGGAGATCATGGTTCTCCTGCATCAAGGCAACAAGAACCGCACTACTGAGTCCACTGGGGCGAACGCTGCTCTGCCGCGGTTCAGTTCCGGGTTCGGGGCTCGTGGAACCCTACCTTGCGAACCCAAAACTGATCTCCCTAAGGGTCCATGTACCTATGTGGTATATAGTTGGGCCTTCAAGATTCCCATATAGTAGCTTTAGGGCCCGGGCCCAAGCATGTACTGTATGGGTACACGGAGCCTTAAGGGCTTGTTGTAGGTTACCTAAGGATCTTGTAAGGAGTTTTTCGATAGGAACCTGGAACAAAGAAAACCCTAAACCCTAAACCGTTTCGGGCTCTCAAGGTAAAACCCAACACCTGAACGCGCAAGCGCGGCACGTGCTGAAATGTTGCTGTTGTACTCGATGGGTCGACATGTAACCCTTGCGAGGCCTTCAGGTTTGGGGTTTTGGGGTTTAGGGCTTTAGGGTCTTAGGGCTTAGGGTTTATGGATTTTATGAGCTTAGGTTGCAAGCACGATCGCCTTACTGGGGCTGTTTTTGGAATTTGTGTTCAAGCTCTGTAGGATGACCCACACAAAACAAAGAAGTACCCAAGCCGATTGGCAATGGGTTTGGAGTTTAGGGCTTAGGGTTTGGGGTGTAGGGTTCAGGGTTTAGGGTTGGGGTTTGCGTGCTTTAAGTCTAGCAGTGGGGATGTATACTAACTACGAACAGTCCTTAAAAGGGACTATACTAGGGGTACCACACTCCCTATTGAGGGCTGTTAGTGTCAGTCCTAGGTAGGACAAGGGGGACCCGTCTGAGGGAGCCCTTCTTAACTCTCTTCTGGCTCTCTTAGAACAGGGACCTTATTCAGAGGGTCCATATCCCCAAGGGTCCCCCTAACCCATCCCTAACCCCATCCTCTAATAAGGGGGAAATCCCACTAACTACTAACAGTCCTTACAGGGGGACTATACTAGGGGGTACGATAATCCCTATTAAGGGCTGTTAGTATAAGGGGCAACATCCCAAGTCAGAAGCTCTACTGGGTTTTGGAGTGCTATACTTTAATACGTTTTTGGTTCTGGGTTCCTATCATGGCTACTTATACCTACAAGTGTATGCCTTGTTTTCCAGGGTCTGCTCCAAAGTAGGTTCTAAATCCTAAACCCTAAACCCTAAACCCTAAACCCTAAACCCTGAACTTCCGAACCCCAGGTGACAAGCTCGAGAAGCCATGCTGTCCTGCAGGCTCGGCTATTTTGTTTGGTGGGTTGGTCTGAGGTTTAGGGTTTAGGGTATAGGGTTTAGGGTTTGAGGTTTAGGGTTTAGGGTTTAAGGTTTAGGGTTTAGGGTTTAGGGTTTAGGGCTTTGCGTGTGCGATAAGTATCGTGGGGTGATTCCTCACGGCCGTCTGATGAAGATGAGGTGGGTTCTGACGTTCAAGCGTGTAGAGGGCGAGCCCGACAAAGCCAAGCGAAAGGCCCGCCTGGTCCTCTTGGGCTTTTCGGACCCCGACTTGTTGGACTCCAACGCTGACTCGGCGAAGCCGCCAGCTCATGCTGAACCCGTACACTCAGAAATGCTGGAAGCTCAAGAAGGCAGACGTCAAGAGTGCCTTCCTTCAAGGAGCGGCGCACCAGGAGCCAAGGAACATCTTTACAATACCTGTCCCTGAGCTCGCTGAAGCATTGCAAGTCCCATGGCGGGGCTCCCATGGCGGGGCGGTTCGCCTGCGCCAGTCTGCCTACGGCTTGACCCCAGCACCCCGGACTGGTTTAGGGTTGAGGGTTTAGGGTTTAGGGTTTCGGGATGTGAAGAAGGTGCTCCAAAGTGCTGGCTTTCGGCTCTGCAAGAGCGATCCATGGGCCCTCTCGGCATGATCGGGATTCATGTGGATGACTTCTTGGTTGCAGGCTCCGACCCCTAAACCCTAAACCCTAAACCCTAAACCCTAAGCCCTAAGCCCTAAACCCATAACCCTGTAAGCCCTGAGAACTGCACCCTAAACCCTAAACCCTAAACCCCAAACCCCAAACCCCAAACCCTAAACCCTAAACCCTAGACCCTTGGATGCCCAGCAGTGCCCTGATTCCGTCTTTGTAGGTTGACTACACCCTCGACCCTGCCTAAAGGCTCCTATGTAGTGCCTTTTTGTATACTAGAATCACCTCGAACCCCTAGAAGTAAGCTAAACCAAAAAGGAACTACATTAGAGAGCCCTCAGGTAGACCCTAAACTTTGGCCCTAGACCCTGAAACCTGAACCCTAAATCCTAACCAGCCGCCTTTAAACAACAAGTTTCCTGGGCAACTAGGCCCCCTAAACCTCAAACCTTAACGCCCACCAGGTCAGCGAGCGTAATAGGGTTCAGGGTTTAGGTACGGGCCTAAACCCTAAACCCTCAACCCTAAACCCTAAACCCTAAAACCCTAAACCCTAAACCGTTTGACCTTCGGA
Source organism: Symbiodinium natans (assembly GCA_905221605.1). Taxonomy (NCBI): domain Eukaryota; class Dinophyceae; order Suessiales; family Symbiodiniaceae; genus Symbiodinium; species Symbiodinium natans. Next base: position 507,412 of record CAJNDS010002249.1, read on the forward strand.
CGTATGGGCCCTTAATTTGTACAGGCATTTCCGGGGTATATAAGGGGTCCCTTTTGAGGGCCCATACAAAGGGACCATGTAGGTACCCTGCCTACAAATTCCCTTCAAGGGTGTACATATATGGGGGGCATAAGGTACTAAATTCCTTCTTTGCCTACGAAGCACACTACCCATGAACCTCGAAGTAGGATTTCAATATCTGGCAAGAGAACAGGTCATGGTGCATCAGCGAGATCGCACCGCGGACATCGTGGCTCATGTAAGCTGGCTTTGAAGGTTTTACTGCTTCAGGGTTTAGGGCTTCGGCCTTAGGACCTAGATTGAGGCTTTAAGGTGGTAGGTATAGTGCGCTTGCATACTCGGTCCTTGGGGGAGCCTAGGGGCCTTCTTCTGGACCACCCTGAATGTTAAGAATGCATGCGATAAAAGAATAGAGGCCCCAAGAGAAGCCCAGTCACCCTGTCTGTTCGCGCACCTCTCCTCTGCACGTTTCGGTACATCCCAGGTGCATTGTGCGCACACATGAGCCCCCTTCAGCGATTCGACATTCAATGAAAAATTAAAGGGAGTGCAGGGGTTTGTGCAGGGGGCCGCTGGCCTAAAGAACTTCATATGATTTCGGTTTCAGGGTTTCTCTAAGGGTAGTTACATGGGCCCTTAATATGGTCCCTTATACCTCCCTTAAAATGTTCTGATGTGTGGGCCCTTAATTTGTAGAGGGTACATAAGGGGTCCCCTTTTAAGGGCCCCTACTAAGCTTAGTAGCTGAGTGAGCACGCTTTACACCTTTTGGGATTCTCGACTCCCCTGTAGAACTGAAAGTGTACACTGTTTTGGGGCTTATGAACTCAGCATCTAAGTAAGGGACCCATGAAACTAGCCTTAGAGTTTCAGGCAAGCCTGCGTGCCCCCGAGTCCGCCGTCGGCTGAGGTCTGCCGAGGCTTGGAGTAGTTGACTCACCCTAAACTCTAAAACCCTAAACCCTAAACCCTAAACCCTAAACCCTAAACCCTAAACCCTAAACCCTAAACCCTAAACCTAAAGCCCTAAACCCTAAACCCTAAGCCGGAAGCTCGAGGTCAACCTCGGGAAGCTCTCCATGATCGACCTGGCAGGCTGCAGTCCGAGAAAACTTAGAGTCAACGAGAGGGTCTAGGGCTAGGGTTCATAGGGAATACCCTACCTGCTCAATAGGGATTAGCATAGGCAGGGGTACTAGAACCCTGATTAAAGACTGTCAGTATAAGGGGGAACGAACATCCCAAGGGGTTACCCTACTTGAAGGATCATGGGCAGTTAGAAGTAGGGATGCAAGTACCCTTCAGAAGGTTATTTTCAGTTGTCCTTGTGGGTTGAATATAGGGGCCTTAATCATTAGACTAGGGGCTTTGGGGGTTAGTATAATATAAACAAGCATAGGCACCATAAGGAGATACTATTACAAATTATTCCGGCCCCGAAATTATAGGGTTTACAAGCCTTAGTGCAAGCCCATGCCCAATGCCAGCAGCTTTGAGCAAACCCCGAGGGCCATCTTCTGTTCGCTCTCTTGGCCAAGTGCCCTAAACCCAAAACCCGAAACCCTTTTGGAAGTTTTGGGACCCCTAAACCCTAAACCCGAAACCCTAAACCATGCTCTGGGATGAGGGTTTGGTTTCAAGGTGGTCCAAGTACAGAATTGTTGTTGAATTAGGCATTCAAAGCACTAGGACCCCAGAGTGGGCCGTATTTCCTTTTGTTTAGGGTTTAGGTTCCTTGTAAGCCCCTATTACAAACCAAAACGGGAACCCTTCTTCCCTTCTTATTCCTTGGTTGCTGGTTTGTCTAGATGTGGAATTAGGTCCCCACAGCCCTGTGTAGTATGATTTGCAAAAGTCCATAAAGTGCTTCAAGTGGATTCTCTGTTATGTGTACTCTTTGAAGTAGGTGCCGGGTTGCTTTACTTACCAGTTCGTAGCAGGAGCTGGGGTATGAGGTACACCTCTAGACCCTAAGCCCTGAACCCTTTAAGGAATTGCAGAAAGAATTGCCTTTCATTTCTAAGAACCAGTAAGTTTAGAAGTTGAGGGCTTGTTGCGACAAGCAATACAGCCATTCTACAGTGGGGTTCGAAGAACCCCTAAACCTAACTTTTTACAGGTTCTTATGATTATGGCCCCTTGTAGGATTCTAAGGTAACCCACAAAGTAGTAGGTTTTGGGCTCCTAACGTAGGTTTACGGTTTGACGGACATCCCTTTCTTTGGGCACGCCATTCCCCACTAGGACCCAGAGTAGGCCTCCCGTGTTCTAGGTTTTGAGTTCCCTTAGAATCCCCTTTGAACCACAAAGGGCACCCTTTTGATTCCTAGGCTGCCCAGTAAGACCCTCATTCCCTGTCTGGGGTTTAGGGTTTGTGGGGTTTATGGGGTTTATAGGGTTTATAGGGTTTATAGGGTTTATAGGGTTTATAGGGTTTATAGGGTTTATAGGGTTTATAGGGTTTATAGGGTTTATAGGGTTTATAGGGTGTATAGGGTTTATAGGGTTTATAGGGTTTATAGGGTTTATAGGGTTTATAGGGTTTATAGGGTGTATAGGGTTTATAGGGTTTATAGGGTTTATAGGGTTTATAGGGTTCAGGGTAGGTTCCCTTACAAACCCCTTTAGGCAAGAAAGGGCACCCTGTTTCTTCCTAGGGTACTCTTGGGTCTAGCCAATGTATGGTCAACGCAGGAAAGGCTAGGGGGGTCAAGGGATGGCCCCAAACCCTAAACCCTAAACCCTAAACCCCAAACCCTAAACCCTAAACCCTAAACCCTAAACCCTAAACCCTAAACCCTAAACCCAGCGCCTGCAGGTTCCGAGCGCGCCTCGCAAACCAACAATAAAGGCACGGAACCCGTCCCTAGTTTCCAAGCTTTTTTTCAGGAACCCTGAAGTCCTCAACCCGTAAAGGGTCCAGGGTTTCGGGTTTAGGGTTTAGGGTTTAAAACCCTTAACCCTGAAACCCCTGAACTCCTACACCCTAAACCCGAAACCCTCAAGACCCTAACTTCCATACCCCAAACCCCAAACCCTTAAATCCCTAATCTCTACACCCCACACCCTTAACCCCAAACACCCTAAACTCTGAAACCCCAAACCCCCGTATAGGGATTTGGGCTTAGGTCCGAAATTGCCCGGTGTCCTAGACGTGAAGGGTTGAGGGCTTTAGGGGGGTCAGGGTTTAGGGTTTAGGGATTCGGGGTTTAGGACTTAGGATTTTAGGGGTTCTGGTGCAAGGTTGAAGGTTGTAGGGTTTTAGGATTTGAGGGGCTGAGGGTGTTTGGGACTCTGTCCAGGTTGAGGGTTTTAGGGCTGGTGTTTATGGGATGCTGACAGGTCTCGAAAAATGCTGGGATTAGCGGCTGCATAGTGCACGGGCAGATGCTCGAGTACTTTGGGTTCGAGACTCCTCAATCCTTGCCACCACCCTGTAGTGCGACAGTCTAAGCTTGTAGAGTGCACTACGAATGTCATGAGATCTGGTGTTGTTGGTCTTGGTAGCCCAGTGGTGCCCTTTTCCCTTTTCTTGGGTTCAAGGTCCCCTTATAAAGTAACCAACCCCCAAAAAGGGTGCCGTTATTATAATATGGTTACTGTGCTACCAAGATGTGAAATGGTTAGTCGCGGTTCGTTCGATCTCGTCGTATGAGACCGGCTTTCTCGCCTCATGACGATTCGACGGAGGCCGAGTACGAGGTGGCCTGAGAAGAGAGCCCTAAACCCTAAACCCTTAACCCTGAACCCTCAACCCTGAACCCTAACCGTAACTTGCCAGGAAGACAACGGCGTTGGTTTGGAAGATGGCAGGACAGTCACAGCCGCCAAAGCAGCAAGAGGAACAGGATTACGACCTCTCCCCGCCATCAAGACCTAGTTGTCACTCGAATGCAGGGCCAATTTTTTTCTGCAGACGTACCATCAGACAGGGATTAGGGTTTAGGGTTTAGGGTTTAGGGTTTAGGGTTTAGGGTTTAGGGTTTAGGGTTTAGGGTTTAGGATTTAGGGGCTCTTTTCCAGCAGATCTCAAGCCCATCTCGGTTTGTGTCGTGGCTTCTGATTTAGTGCTGCGTGCCTTGAACACCTGTTGGGCCTTTCGCCCTAAACCCTAAACCCTAACCCTAAACCCTGAACCCCAAACCCTAAACCCTAAACCCTAAACCCTAAGCCCACACCTTGCGAGCTTTCTCTGGTGCCAGGTATGCGCATGATTGAGGGGGCCAACATCAATCGTTCCCTGCTCGCTCTTGGCCAGCGCCCTACCACACCACGTTCTTTTTCTTTGGGTCTGGGATTTAGGGTTTAGGGTTTAGGGTTTAGAGTGTAGGGTTTAGGGTTTAGGGCTTAGGGTTTAGGGATGTTTCCCTTATACGAACAGTCCTTAATAGGGATTATAGTACCCCTACTAGAATCCCTGTTAAGGACTGTTAGTATAAGTGGGAACATCCCAATCTGAATGGACAGTCATCAAAAGTATACTCCCGTTATGTAAGGCTTCGTATGTGACATTTCTAGCAGCCCCAGTTCTTGCCTTCTCCCTCGAAGTGAGGCAGAAGCTTTATGTGGCAGCTTGAATCTTTCGAGTACTTTCGCTTTAGCAGCATCGGCCCTCTAAAACCTAAGCCCCCTAAACCCCAAAACCTACACCCTAAACCCTAAACCGCAGATGTCAGAGTCTGGCTTGAAGGGGAAGGAGGGAAGCAAGCCGCAACAAAGGAAGAAGTGCATCATCCAAACACAGGGCGACAAGGTCCTGAGGATTTCGGGGTTTAGGGTCTTCGGCCACTTGCTGCATCTTGCTGTGTTTCGTATTTTTTTCCCCTCCCCTCGGTGTGGGGTTGCGCATCTCTGCAGTGCCCTAAACCCTAAGCCCTAAACCCTAAACCCTAAACCCTAAACCCTAAACCCTGAGACAATCCCACATAGAAGCCCGCCACACATCTCTTGTGACGCCTCAACTCATCCTCAACCCCCGCAATCTTCTCCCTACAAGACTCAACTCCGCCATAATGTCCTGTAAACCCTAAAACCCCCCAAAACCTTAAACCCCCTGAACATGATAACTCCTAGACCCACAAGTCTGAAGGCCCTTGCAGAGTCCTCAGCCTGAGGAAATTGCATCACTGCCCTCAGCTCTGCCGTCGCCTTCGTTCCCTATCGCAGCGGGCTTGGGCATGGGTTTCAGCTTTGGTTCGGAATTAAAATTCCTAAGCCCGAAACCCTAAATGCTAAACCCTAAACCCTACACCGCATGTTGAGGGTTTGCAAAGGGGCTGGGACATGAGTCTACTTGGAGGTTCATGTGTCTTTTGAACTGGTGTTATGGCGGATGTAGTCAACAGCGGTTGCGACCTTGTTCGTTTGATTTTTCCCAACCGACGATTAACTACCCAGGACTTTCACATATAGGGTTGAGGATTTCGGAAGATTTAGGGTTCCCGCTGAAGTAGGGTGCACTTGGCCCCAATGACTATACATTATATTGTATTATATATGTATACACATAATTTCGCGACTATGTATATGCACATGTTTTGTATAGGAGCTACGGCGAAGCCATTGTATACCATATTTACGCGCATGGACGCGTACGGTTAGGTAGGAGGTTTCAGGGGTTCTCCCGATTTAAGACAAGCCTCCACGCCTAACTCGCGCCGCCTGGCGTGATCACTGCTCTAAGTTGTCTGTAAGAGCTCCAAACCAATCTTCTGCAGTTGACATTCTTACACACTCATGGTGCCCCCTTACTAGGACTTTGTACCCGACTAGAAAATGGGTAGACCCAGAAGTGGCTTCGTTTCGAGGGCTGACGATGCCAGTAGACCCCAGAGAGTGTAAATTTGGACCCCAATAATACCCCCATAAACCCTAAACCCTAAACCCTAAAAATTGCGGAAACCCCCAGATGTAGCTTGACGAGCACTGACACACCTGGTCTGGGAATGATCTCTGGGGGTGTCGCAAGCAGCGCGTGCGGGGCCATGGATCAGGTCCAGTGCTTATAAGTTGCCCCTGTCCCAGAACCGGAAACCCCTAAACCCTAAACCCTAGACCCTAAACCCTAAAACCTAGAACCCTAAACCCTAAACCCTAAACCCCAAACCTGACCCAAAAAAGAACTCATCCAATTATGGCATCCCCAATGCTGTGCCGAGGGGACTCAAAGATGACCCGCTTGCTGAAGGACAAGGGACTAAACTAAATGCCAAAATGCCTTTAACCCCCCCCCGAGACCCGGGTTCAGGGTTTATAGGGTATAGGGTATAGGGTATAGGGTATAGGGTTTAGGGTTTAGGGTTTAGGGTTTAGGGTTTAGGATTTCGGGTTTAGGGTTTAGGGTTTAGTATAGCTGGAGCCTTGAGACCCTCAACCCGGCCTTGATTCCCTTTTCAAAGGCTACACTACAAGGTTCCTCCAGGCAGGGTGCTTCAACTTCTGCCCTAAGCCTAAGCCCCTAACTCAAGAAGCAACAAAAGAACTCACCTCCCAACCCCTTAACCCTAAGCCCTAAGCCCTAAACCCTAAACCCTAAACCCTAAACCTCAAACCTTTCAATCCCCGACAAACCCCTACAATCCCCCACAAACTCCTCGCAAGGACTCCTTGGGTGGGAACTGCCGCACGGTCATGCCCACCACCTGCAAAAATGGGTCTGTGGGGTTTAGGGTTTAGGGTTTAGGGTGTAGGGTTTAGGGTTTAGGGTGTAGGGTTTAGGGTTTAGGGTTTAGGGTTTAGTGTTGTAACTAGTAATTGCTTAAGAACCCCCCCCCCCCCCAAACAAAAAATATTCTTCCTCATAAGGGTAACATAGGGATTACTGTTTTTCTTTTGGGGTTCTTAAGCAAATAGTAGGAACGGCTTCGGGTTTTAAGGCTTGGGGTTCTAATTCTAGCGTTTAGGACTTAGGGCTTAGGGTCTTGGGGTTGGGGGCTGACGGATTTAGGGCCGGGGTGTTTTAGGGATTGGGTTTCAGGGTTTCGGGCTTAGGGTTTCGGGGCTTGGGGCTTGTACAGGTTCTCGGTGTTGCTGAACTCCTCTGCCCATAGTGCAATGGCCTTCTGCTGCAAAATGCCCTAGACCCTCAACCGAATCCTGTCAGACCTTAAACCCTGACTCCTAAACCCTAAACCCATCGCCAGGGGTCTTACGACGGGCTAGGCCACATTATTTGGAACCGACACGAAGACCCTTCGCTAAGCCGCTTCTTCTTTGGGTCAGGAAGTCGAAACGAGCCCCGATGTTTAGGGTGTAGGGTCTAGGGTCTAAAGCCCTTACACACCCAGGTCTTAAATCTTAAGCCGGGGCACTCCAAAGGGTGGGGCCCTAAACCCTAAACCCTAGGCTCTTCACTGCGGATTCTCCAAACGAGGCACTCCCCTGATACTCAGCGGGATTCTCTGGGGGATTCTCTGCCTCTGCGGGATTCCACCCCCCAGCACCTCCCATGCACGGCGCGGCGATCTGCAAATAGAAAGAAGGAGTAGGTCACTGCATGCAGGAATACCCCATATCTATGTGGGTGGTTCTCAAAATGATGGTCCCTTTTTGGATCCCTATTATATTACGGCACCTAAAATATTTAGGGTACCCCGAAAGGGATTATAATTTTGACCGCCACCCATGTGGTTATGCTCAGCGCTTACGTAATTGCCAGGGGTGCGAAACTAGCCGTTGCAGGCGAGCAGGCTAGCTTGCAAGCGTACTGGATGTCGCTTTGAGCATGGAGCTTCCATGGGCTATGAACTTTTGGGTCGGAGAGGTCGTAGACTGGAAGCTTGCACACCTGATCGTGTTTTTTACACATGCGTAAGTATGTAAAGAGCGTTGAATTTTTGTTCAAGTAGATGTCGTGTTTAATTACGGTCTTGTAGTGGTACAGACTGGTCGATGTTGCCGGCTCGATCACGATCGAGACTTCCCTTAACCCTTAATGTGGGACCTGCTTTAATGTGGGGGGCCCCCCCCCCCCCCCCTGAACAGTCGGGGCGTGGATTGGGTCCTGATTACACGGCCCCGGGGGCCTATATGATTTTAATAGGGTGGAGTTTAGATATGTTTAAAAGGGGCAGCAATGCCCGGTTATCTTTTTTAAAGGCGCGCCGCGTGGAATTTTCTTACGGCGCCCGGACGGTTTGACTTTAAAGCGGACCCCTCAAACAGTCAGGGGGTCCTGAATAATTCCGCCAAATTGACTTTAAAGCGACCCCCCCTAATAAAGCAGGTCCAACATTAACCCTTAACCCTTAAATACCCTAAACCCTAAGTGAAGCGATGAGTTCTTCCACTCACGAGAGCCAGGCTGTAGCTGCAGCCACGGCTGCCTTGGTCAGAACCCTCCCTGTCCACGTCCCGGGCCCCGTAACAGCGTCCAAACAACTAGGGCGGACCTTGGGACATGGTTTAGGGTTTAGGGTTTAGAGTTTAGAATTTAGAGCTCATATTCTATTTTTTGTGTTGAAGTGCGTCACATGTATGAATGTGTTTTCAGAGGGATGAAGGGGCCAAGTGAGAAAACAGCAGGTGCGCAACAAGCTTCCTCATTACTTGTGAGAACTGAATGCCTACAACACTCCGACAACTGTCTATCTACCGCATTCCGACCAGCGTTCTTTGTTTCGGGGTTTCGAATTTAGCTGTTGAGGGATCGGGGTGGGCTCAAATTTAGGTGTTTCAGGGTTTTAGCTCGCTGTTCAATGAATTCAGGCTTGTAGTTGTCGAATTGTGTAGGGGGCCGGCCTGTTTTGGTGGCTCAGGGCTCAGGGTCTGAGGTGGTTGTCGGTGTGGTCATGTGTTCAGCTTTCTTGTTGTGAAAGTTGCTTGCTCTTTGTTGCTGAGGTGTTGTTTGTTGTCTTCTTGGGCGTGAACCCTGACCCTACACCCAGAACCCTAACACCCTAAACCTTAAACCCTAAACCCTACAACCCTAAATAAACCCTAAGCCCTACATCCTAAACCCCAAAAAATGGCACTTTCTCGGGCCCTAAAGCTCTAGGAACCAGATGGGGGTTGATCGTTTAGGGTTTAGGGTTTAGGGTTTAGGGTCTGGGTTTATGTTTCTGTGGTCGTCCTGAACATACGGTGCTTCCTGGAAAAAGAGACCCAAGCTTAACTTGTGCAAGTGATCAAATTAGTATCGGAAGCTAACCCTCCTTTGCGCCCGGTTTAGGGTTAGGATTTGGTAGGGCTTCGGGTTTTGTAGGGTTCAGGGTTTAGTGGGGTTGGGGGCTTAGTCGGGGTTTGGGATTTAGTAGGTTTTCGGATTTAGGATTTAGGCTTTAGGTAGGTATTCGGTGGGGCTTGCGGTGTTCGGCCTCGTGGCCATGACTTGGCGTCTTTGGGGTTCCGAGGTTGGGAATAGGACTCGTACCCCTAAGGTTGTACTGCCCTTAATATACTCATAACATGGCTTGTTTATTGCCTTAGGAATCTTAGAAGGGTACCCAAACCCGGTTTCAAGGCCCTTACTCCCTTTTGCAGGGCTGAGATTGAATGTTGAGCCCCTTTTTCAACCAAAAAGGGCACCCTTTTCCTACGTTACTCTTGGGTCTGGTAAATCTTCTCTTCTGTTGACCCTGCAACTCGTGAACTTTGGGGAGTCCAATGGAGTCCATGGTTGAGGGTTTAGGGTAAACCTTAGGATGTTCCCCCTTATACTAACAGTCCTAAATATGGATTAGAGTACTCCCTATTATCATCCCTACCAAGGATTGTTAGTATAAAGGGGAACATCCCAAGGTAAACCTTGTATAAAACTCTTAATTTCCAAGCCATGCCCTTAAACCCTAATGTAGAGCTATCTGTGGCACCTTCATTTCATGCTAGCGATATTTGGGAGGGAGGGGGGGGGGGGGGGATCTAAAGGTGCTTCTGGGAAATGATGTGGTCAGTTCTCATTATTATTGTGCCTTTCTTGGGTACCCTAAATATTGCGGGGCCGCCTTCGCCTTACTTAATTAGGGGGGGAAACCTAGGGGGGGGGGGTGGGGGTAGAATAGGGGGGGGGGGGGGGGGGTAGCAGGGGAACCCATGATTTAGAGAAGTGACCATGTAGGGTTGCTATGGGTGTTTAAGGGAAATGTAGGGCGCATGTTTGGCAACAGGTGCTTTTTTACTTCGGGGGAGTCTAGTGAACCTCGCACTAAACCCTAAACCCTAAACCCTAAACCCTAAACCCTAAACCCTAAACCCCTTAAAGAGGGTTTGCAAGAATAACCCTCGCCTCAGGTTGACGGCCTTGGGCCGAACCACCATCCTTTTGGGTTTAGGAACCAGAGTACAGGGTGGGGCCCCCTAGTTATAAGTAGAGTTATAAGGGCCCGAAATTGGGTTATAAGGACCCTAAGTTAGGTTATAAGTCCCTTAGCTACAGTTAGTATAGTAAGGGGGCCCCACCCTGTAGGTCTTTATTCCCTTTTTGTTCGGGCTTAAAGTTCCCTTGGGGCACCTTATTGGGCTCCTTAAAGGAATCCTACTATTTGGGGGTCTATTATTAGGGGTTCCTTATTTTTTTTCGCACTCATGAAACTGCACCCTTTCTATGACGAGGCAACTCTTGGGTCTAGCAGTTTTGGGGTGTTGAACCAATTGTGGGTGTGGGCTTGCTATAGGGTTCTTAAGGGTGGGGGGTTCATGGGAGGTAGGTACCTAGGGAATCTCAGGGAAGCTTAGGGAGCCTTAGGGAGTAGTGGGGAGCATTAGGGAACCTTGGATCGCACATCCCCCTGGAACCCCTCCCCCCCCTCCTTGAAGAACCCTATAATTAAGTAACCCTAAGCCCTAAACCATAAGCCCTAAACTCCCTTAAGAACCCTATGACCTTTGCAGCGCTTCTGAGGATCGCCAATGTCAGCCCCTGCCACCACAACTACGAGGATACGCACAACACGTTGCAGCTGGGGTTGAATGACAGTGCCGCGAATTCACCATGGCCTTCCTGAATCCTTACCCCTAGAGCTAGCGCCCTAAACCCTAAACCCCAAACCCCAAACCCCAAACCCCAAACCCCAAACCCCAAACCCCAAGCCCCAAGCCCCAAGCCCTAAACCCTAAACCCTACCAAAAAAAGTCACAACGCGCCAGTCCGTGAAGCAGAGGAAGCCGGAGACCGCAAGCATCCACTAGCCTTCCGAAGTCCACCAAAATCACCAACAACCTCGCCATAATGTTATTTAAGGTTGTGTTTTGGGTGATCTATAGGACCCAGAGTCAGTGGACACAGAGCGGGCCTTATTCCTTTTTTTGGGGTTGGGTTCCCTTATAAGCCCCTTTGAACGAGAAAGGGTTCATTCCTAGGTCACTCTTTGGTATAGTCTTTGTCAGAATTGTAAAGCAATCTGCTACAGCAAGGCATAATCGAACGCATTGTAATGTCATGTCATGCGATGCAATGCAAAGTAATGTAGTTCTATATGACATGCTGTTATATTATATACACCCCCGCCCGCAAACAAAAGAGAGAGATGGAGTGTAGAGTGTATGTATATATATATATAGACCCTAAATCCTGGATCCAGTTCTTGCTTTGTTTGGCTTTTGGGGCGGGATTGGATCCATCCCAGTCCATAAGTTCAGGAGTTAGGGCTTTATGGTTTTCGGGTTTAGGGATTAGGATTTAGGGTTTAGGGTTTAGGGATTAGGGTTTACACATATATTTAGGGTTTTAGGGCTAGGCGGGGCCATAAGGGACCCACGCGTTTTCGGCAGTTTAGCTCTGTTGCCCTCAGAATCCCCTGTAAATGCCGATGTTTCCTGGGTTTCGCCCATCACCTCATCCCCGCAATTTTTATCCAAAATCATCCTGCAGTTTTTTGGGCATCCGTAGACTGCACTGGTATTTGTGGGTTTTTTTGCCCTACTTCGCACTTTCGACGTGTCCTAAACTAAGCCCTGTCTTGCTTGCATCCGCTTCTGCCCAGCCCTGGGTCTAAATAACACGTTTGCTTCACCATAGTTAGAAGAGAGCATCCATGGCCCAACCATGATGACGTCCATAGTCTAGTCCTTTCTGGGAAGAGAGTATCCATGGCCCAAGCATGATGACGTCCATGGTCTACTCTGTTCTGATGAGAAGAGAGCATCCATGGCCCAAGCATGATGACGTCCATGGTCTACATGTTTTCTGCACTGCCATGGCCCAACCATGATGACGTCCATGGTCTACTCCGTTCTGGGAAGAGAGCAGGGTCCAAGCATGATGACGTCCATGGCCTATTCTGCTCTGATGAGAAGAGACCATCCATGGCCCAAGCATGATGACGTCCATGGTTTACATCGTCTAACCCGTTCCGAGAAGGTTAAGCCTTCTTCTGGGCAGAAATGGCTGGAAGTCCTTGCTTTTAGGCGCACTAGGGAGCAGAAAGGCGTCATTTTTCAACACTAAAGGCGGTGACCTAAGTCCTGCATCTCAGGTTTGCTGGTGGGGCCACAGTTTTGCGCGGGTCTGTTGTGGACCCGCCAGGTTTTAGGGTTCAACGGGGTGTTCAGAAGAGGGTTTTTCAACGGGGCAGTGTACCTTACTTGTCTGATGATCACAAGTATATATATATATATATGCCCAAGACGCTGATCTTTGGCAAAGCCCCAGGGAGTAGAGTTGAACCTGTGTGCGGGGCTTTGGGATTAGGGTGTTTACATGAGCGCCCCGTTTATGCCTAAACCCTCACCCCGAACCCACAGGTTCGTATGGTACTTTGGATCCTCTGAGGGAAGGCCTCAGCCCTTAACACCCCTAAAACCCTAAACCTTTGTAGGGTTTTGAGGTTTTGGGTCTACCCTAAACCCTAAACCCTAAACCCGAAGCCCTAAACCCTCAGGGCTCTCAAGCCCTCGACCCCATGCAAGCGCTAAGCCAGAACCATAAACACCCCAAACTGTAGGGCTTAGGTGTTTCTTGGATTAGGGGTTCAGAGTTTGTGGCTTGGGGGTCCGAAATCCAAGCCCGAAACCGTAGGGCTTAGGGGTTTTAGGGTTTGGAGTTTAGAGTTTAGGGCGTATAGGGGTCCGAAACTCAAAGAAGCCCTACGACTTGTAAAAGTTCCGCAGTCCTTTCCAAGACAAGGAAGTACGCCAACCGTGCCAAGAATATCAAGACCAAGGCCGTGCGGAACGTCAGGTCCTCGAGCATGTATGGTGGGCTTTTCGTCTTTTGACATACGGCTTCTAGTTGCATCTATTCCCCCCTTGGGAATTATTTTGATTAAGGTTCTAAGCGGAGTATAGGCCCTATTAAAAATAGTGTGTTTATTACGGTTCTAAGGGGAGTATAGGCATGTTTATAGACTGTAAGCTCGGCTGTGTAGAAACAACGTCAATTTCGCTTTGTCCTTCAGGTTTCTCAAGGTAAGAGCCACTTGTTCTCCAATGAAGGTGTCCTTAAGTTTATGTCGCCGTCTATGTGTGTGCATGTGAAATAAATACTTCAAGGGGGTGGTTGGTCATTCGGCAGGGAATGATAAAGATGTGATTTGAGGGACGCAGAACTTCAATTTCCCGACTCTGCGCCGTTGCCGATCCCTAAGGTGGTGCAGGTCAACTACCATGTCTCGAAATACACCGAGATCATCAAGGACCGAGATCCTAGCCCCCAAACTGGGCCCCAAACCCTCAATCCAGCAACCCTAAACCCTCAGCCCTAAATCCTAAACCCTTAGACCTGAAAACCCCCGCCCGAACTCCAAAACTCCAGAACTAGGATGCCCAGGACCTCCAAAGCGTCCGCCGAAAAGACCCGAAAGCCAGGACCTGCGAAGTGAAATCCAGGAGCTCAAGGCCAGCAACCACGGGAGCCGAAGCGTGAGGGCCTAGTTAAGGTTTAGGGTTTAGGTTTAAGGGTTTAGGGTTTAGGGTTTAGGGTTTAGGGTTTAGGGCCTAGGGTTTAGGGTTTAGTAGTTTAGGGTTTAAGGCCAAAAAAGTCATGGATGAAGGAGTAAAACTACTCAGGGATCCTTGTATAGCTCACTGTGGAGGAGATAAGGCCTGTTACTTAAGATATAGAATGCATCTTCTTTGGAGGTTCATGGGAGGTTAAAAACTAGGGTTATACAAAAAAAGCACTAGACGTAGTTAAAGCCCAGCATATCGGGGTTTCC
>CAJNDS010002249.1:524022-539022 GCA_905221605.1 Symbiodinium natans
AATAATTTCTTTCGGGCTTATATGGCTTAGGGCTTCTCTGTGGTGCAGGGCTTACGGGTTTTAGGGTACATGGGATTTAGGATTTCGGCTAGAGTTTGGAACAGAAAGGGCTTAGGGTTTAGTGGGAACAGCGTAGCACCGCATAGGACAGGTCCAGGCGGTGGAAGTCTTCTAGACCCTTGCCCTAAGCCCTAAATATCTACATATCTACACATTCATATACACAAACATACAGAAACACATGCAGGTGTATATACACATATAGTGTGTATATATGTATATATTTATTTGTTTATTTATTTGTTTTTCATATACATATACACCTACATGGTTTTATGTGCATGTAGATGCATATGTATGATATATGTATATGTATATACACATATACATAAGTGCGCATATTTATAACCTTGACGCCATGAATTTGACATGCTCTGCACCATGCCCAAGCCGTTCCAACCGGGGTTCGGGGCTTTAGTTGTTGTGGGGATTGAGATTCAGGGTTTAGGGTTTAGGGTTTAGGGTTTAGAGTTTAGGATTCATGGTTATAGTTATAGAGGTTTAGCGGCTTAGGGGTTTAGGGGCCGGGTTTTTACGGGTTTAGGACAAAAATTAGGGCTCGTTATGACTGCAACAGAAGGCTTGGACATACTTCGCAAGGCTTACTCACCTGTGCCAAGCACCTTCCTTTGCCCCTAACTTTCCCAAAGAGCTGGTGCGAATGGTCAGGTCATCGGCTTGGGATCGCACCAGAGCACGAAGTCTGTGCAAACTTCGGGGGTTCAGGGTTTAGGGGTGTGGGATTTAGGGCTTAGGGTGCAGCGCTTGTCAGACATCGCCAAGCCTCCCAACACTGGGGGTCAAAGGCTCAGAGGTAAGTCTCCGATTTAGGGAAGGGATGTCGGGGGCCTGAGGGTTTAGGGTTTAGGGTTTAGGGGTTGAGGCCCTAAGTACGTCAACCCCGAAGTGCCTTTGAAGGGCCGGCATCCCTGAATCGTGAGAGCCTAAACCCTACCTTTCCCCGACTCCCTGAAGCCCCAGAATGCGAAGCCTACATGGGCACTTCTGTAAAACCTTGGTCCGTTTTGGGGGTCCTTTTTGTAGGGCGGCCCCTCTTATTTGGGGTACCCAAAAAAGGGTGCCATAATTTAGTGAACTGACCCCCCCCCCCCCCCACATACACCTGAAAACCCTAAGCCCTAAGCCCTAAGCGCCCTAAACCCTAAACACAAAAACACCTCTCCAACCTTCGAACACCCACAGACGCCTGAGGAAGCATGAGCTGATGCAGAACTTCGAGGTGACTTGGCTCAGCTGTTGAGACTCAGCCCTAGGACCCGGAGTAGGCCCTTTCCTTCCCCTTAGGGTTTAGGGTTTAGTGTTTAGGGTTTAGGGGTCTAGATTAATTAGCATGTTTGGCCAGGGTTTTAGGGAAGGGGCTTGGAGTTCGGGTTGCCTGTCATGAAATAACCCCCCCCCCCCCGAGCACTCCCTTTAGTTTTCTGCAGCCCAAATCCCGAAAAGACATGAACCCGGCAACCCTAAACCCTGAACCCTAAATCCTAAGCCCTCAATCCTAAACCCTGAACCCTAAACCACCAAAGAGATGCGGCGTTTACTGTGGAAGCCGGTCAGCACGTGGCTCTTTCAAGCATCTTTCCTGGCACTAAACCCTAAACCCCAAGCCCCAAACGCTTTTACCCTAAACCCTAAACCCTAAACCCTAAACCCTTAGGGGCTTTTTAACGGCTTTCCAAGCATCTTCCCTGGCATGTCAGGAGCGTGTGCGGATCAAGCGCCGTTTGATCGACCTCGCACACGTCCCGCCCCCAGCATTCAACGTATGTTTAGGGTTTAGGGTTTAGGGTTTCGGGTTTAGGGTTTAAGGTTTAGGGTTTAGGGTTTTTAACCTAAACCCTAAAACCGAAACCCAACCACTAAGGTACACCTCCCCCACTTAAGGTTCTCGGGGTTTTTTAGGGTTTAGGGTTTAGGGTTTAGGGTTTAGGGTTTAGGGTTTAGGGTTTAGGGTTTAGGGTTTAGGGTTTAGGGTTTAGGGTGCCCCAAAAAGCCTTATAGTTACACCGAAGACCGCAGCGAGCCCCTACCTGCGAAGCCCCAAGGCCTTGCAGCCCAGATCTACTTTAAGCCCTAAACCCTAAGCCCTAAACCCTAAGCCCTAAGCCCTAAACCCTAAACCCTAAACCCTAAACCCTAAGCCCTAAACCCTAAACCCTAAACCCTAAACCCTAAACCCTAAACCCTAAACCCTAAACCCTAAACCCTAAACCCTAAACCCTAAACCCATGCATGTTCGGGTCTCAGACTTCGCGGATTTAGGGTCTATGCATTCTGAGGCTTGGAGTTGACGTTTTCACTGTTTGGTTTAGAGTTTAGGGTTTAGGGTTTAGGGTTTAGGTGTTAGGGTTTAGGGTTTAGGGTTTAGGGTTTAAGGTTTAGGGTTTAGGGTTTAGGGTTTAGGGTTTAGAGTTTAGGGTTTAGGGTTTAGGGTTTAAGGTTTAGGGTTTAGGGTTTAGGGATGGTGGGCTTAGGGTTGAGGGTTCAGGGCCTTTTAGGCTTTCGGTTGCCCTAAACCCTACTGATGTTTGGATGTGCTACCCAGAGTAGGCCCTTTTTTTCACTTTGTTGGAGTTTATGGTTTACGGTTCAGGGTAACTAGGACCCAGAGTAGGCCCTTATTCCCTTTCTTTCGGCTTTGGGTTCTCAATGTTCACTGCGGTGCGATCGGGGCGTCATACCCTTGCTGGTGTGGGCCTTTCCATAAATCCCACTGTGCTTTTGAGCAAGAATCTAACGAGCCGGGCAGCTCGCACGGGCTGGGGAAAGACATGTCTGTGCAACATCAGAAGGGACTCCTCAAATGTTCTTCCTGTGTACGCTCCTGATGCTACCCTTCGTTTGCAAGGACCAACGCGCTTTCTTGCCTCCTTAAGCCTCTTTGCCCACCGGGCCAACACAAGACGTTCCGCCCTGGTCCAGAGCGTCTGATTCAATCGGCGCCGGCCAGGAGGGCCCCGAGCTGTTCGTGAGTAGCACATTGGGGCCCGCTAATCGTTTCTCAGCGGTGGCACCTGTTGAATTTGGTGATGAACTTTCCTGGGAGCGGATCTGGACCCTGAGTCGATGGGCATGGGCTTTCGATGGTTTTGGCAGAGTCGATGCTGGAGCACGCATCAGAGTCCATCTGCATCCTCTTGAAGGGTGGCTCTGTGAAACCCTTCTTATTCTAGAGTACACTTGGGTCTAGATGTACCGACATAGCATGGAATACTTGAGCCTTAATCAAGGTTACGCTCGTATGCGTACACCCTACCAACCGCAGCATGTTCGGTGTAGGCTTCATAGGGTTGAGGCTGTAGGAGGACGTCTGAGCCCTGCACATGCCTCAGATGCCCATGCATATAAGGTCCCAGAATGCTTCAAGCTGCCTGTTTTGTAGAGCCGTAGCCCATCGTAAACCCTAAACCCTAAACCCTGTGCCGGCCCTCGTCTCTGACACAAGACATCCCGGAACCCTCAAGCACTCTAAGCCCGGGCCTAAACCCTAAACCCTAAACCCGTAGGGTTTCACGGTTTAGGGTAGCCGTGAAGCGCCCTAAAACCCTAAGATCCCCTAAGCAGTTCCCAAATAGCAGGATTCCCCAAAAATGAGGACCCCAATAAAGCACCCTAAACCCTAAACCCAAAACCCTAGTAAACCCCCGCTTCTGGCCAGGAGACCAAGAACCAGATGGTGCAGAAGAGCCATGCGCAGGCTTTGTTGGTGGATGTTTTGGGGTGCAGGGTTCAGGGTTTAGTTTCAGGGTTAGGGCTCGGGTTTGATGATTTCAGGTTTTGGATTTGACGTTTGGGCGTCGGAGGTTAGGGCTTCGGGAGTCTAATTACGTTTTTGGTCTGTGGCGTGTGTATTTAGGGCTAAAAGTTACTGTGGCTTCTCTTAACTTTTTCAGGTTTGTGCTCCGGCGCCATCCAATACGAAGGCGTCAAAACAGGGCTTTGTTGGGCTACTCGGGCATGTAGGCACGATATAAGGTGTATATATATATATATATATATATATATATATTTATTTATTTATTTATTTATTTATTTATTTATTTGTTTATTTATTTATATATACACATGTTTATTGGTTTATGTGTTCATTCATTTCTGTATATATATATATATCAACATATGTATATTATGCATATATATATATATGTATACACATACATTTTCACTTGTTTCCACCTAGGAGACATTTAAGGAAGGGCAATACGGTCCCTTTCGGCGAATGTTGCCTGGTATGTTCTACGAGCGTGAGTGACTAGCAATGGCTTTCTGTGTCGTTTCTCTGGCTTCAACGACTTTAACTTTGCTGGGACGCCGTTTTGCACTCCCAAGGTACTTCAAATACGTGCAAAATGACAGTCAACACTCAGTCAACACTCAGTCAACACTACAGTCAACACTACAGTCAACACTACGAAAACCCTGGAAAAACCAGCAGATTCCACAATTCACTCGCTTTAAAAGGAAAATGTAAGTTTTTTTAGCTTCTTAATGTCCAGAACAGCAAAATGCTGGATTTTCCAGCATTTTGGCAGTGTTGACTGTAGTGTTGACTGTAGTGTTGACTGAGTGTTGACTGAGTGTTGACTGTCATTTTGCACTGCATTTGTTGCTTTTATAGGAATTCAATTTTTTCTAGCCTCTTTTATCGGAATTCAATATTTTTCTAGCTTCTTAATGTCCGGAACAGTAAAATGCTAGATTTTCCGCATTTTGGCAGTATTGACTTGACTCTAGCGTTGCGTAGATGGAATGCTGTGTCGTGTCCCGAGTCCAGGCACCGTAGAAAAGGATGGGTACGCACTACCAGCTTATGCAAAAACACTTCTGCCCTTCGGTGGATGGACGAAATCTTGCACCACCTGTACATGCATACTCCAAACGATTGGGGCATCAAGCCCCGCACCCCCTGCTTAACATTGGTGGCTGGGACTACTTGAGCGGTGCAAGATTTCGGCCATTGGAGCAAATCCGGCCGCTAGCTTTTCACAGCCAATGTTAAAAAGGGGGCACGTGGAACACAAAAAGACGTTCTGCAAAGTGGTGTCATATTTTGTCCCATCCACAGGTCCCTTTCGGCGAATGTGCCGGTATTTCTCACGAGCGTGGATGATTAGCCAATGGCCTTCTGTGTCGTTTCTCGTGGCTTCACGACTTTCACTTTGCTGGGACGCCGTTTGCACTCCCAAGGTACTTCAACTACCGTGCAAATGACAGTCAGA
The DNA here is from genome assembly GCA_905221605.1 of Symbiodinium natans. NCBI lineage: Eukaryota > Dinophyceae > Suessiales > Symbiodiniaceae > Symbiodinium > Symbiodinium natans. The sequence goes on from CAJNDS010002249.1 coordinate 529,320, forward strand.
CACTCAGTCAACACTCAGTCAACACTACAGTCACACTACCAGTCCAACAACTACGAAACCGGAAAAACAGCATATTCCACAATTCACTCGCTTTAAAAGGAAAATGTAATTTGTTTTTTAGCTTCTTAATGTCGCAAACAAGCAAAATGCTGGTTTTCGTGGTACGCATTTGGCAGGTTTGACCCTTAGTGTGGACTGTCGTGTTGACTGAGTGTTTGACTGAGTGTTGGAACTGTCATTGTGCACTGCATTTTTGCTTTTATAGTAATTCAATTTTTTTCTAGGCCTCTTTTATAGGAATTGAATTTTTTCTAGCTTCTTAATGTCCGGAACAGCAAAATGCTAGATTTTCCACATTTTGGCAGTATTGACTTGACTCTAGCGTTGAGTGTAGATGGAATGCTGTGTCGCTGTTCCGAGCGCACCGTAGAAAAGGATGGGTACGCACTATCAGCTTATGCAAAAACACTTCTGCCCTTCGGTGGATGGACGAAATCTTGCACCACCTGTACATGCATACTTCAAACGATTGGGGCATCAAGCCCCGCACCCCCTGACTAACATTGGTGGCTGGGACTACTTGAGCGGTGCAAGATTTCGGCCATTGGAGCAAATCCGGCCGCTAGCTTTTCACAGCCAATGTTAAAAAGGGGGCACGGGGAACACAAAAAGACGTGTCTGAAAAGTGGTGCAAGATTTTGTCCATCCACAGTCCCTTTCGGCGAATGTTGCCTGGTATGTTCTACGAGCGTGAGTGACTAGCAATGGCTTTCTGGGTCGTTTCTCTGGCTTCAACGACTTTAACTTTGCTGGGATGCTGTTTTGCACTCCCAACGTGCTTCAAATACGTGCAAAATGACAGTCAACATTCAGTCAACACTACAGTCAACACTACAGTCCACACTACGAAAACCCTGGAAAAACCAGCAGATTCCACAGTTCACTCGCTTTAAAGTCCAGAACAGCGAAATGCTGGATTTTCCAGCATTTTGGCAGTGTTGACTGTAGTGTTGACTGTAGTGTTGACTGAGTGTTGACTGAGTGTTGACTGAGTGTTGACTGTCATTTTGCACTGCATTTGTTGCTTTTATAGGAATTCAATTTTTTTCTAGCTTCTCAATGTCCGGAACAGCAACATGCTAGATTTTCCACATTTTGGCAGTATTGACTTGACTCTAGCGTTGAGTGTAGATCGAATGCTGTGTCGCTGTCCCGAGCGCACCGTAGAAAAGGATGGGTACGCACTATCAGCTTATGCAAAAACACTTCTGCCATTGAGTCCCCTTCGGCGAATGTTGCCTGGTATGTTCTACGAGTGTGAGTGACTAGCAATGGCTTTCTGGGTCGTTTCTCTGGCTTCAACGACTTTAACTTTGCTGGGATGCCGTTTTGCACTCCCAACGTGCTGCAAATACGTGCAAAATGACAGTCAACACTCAGTCAACACTCAGTCAACACTACAGTCAACACTACAGTCAACACTACGAAAACCCTGGAAAAACCAGCAGGTTCCACAATTCACTCGTTTTAAAGGAAAATGTAAGTTCTTTTAGCTTCTTAATGTCCAGAACAGCAAAATGCTGGATTTTCCAGCATTTTGGCAGTGTTGACTGTAGTGTTGACTGTAGTGTTGACTGTAGTGTTGACTGTAGTGTTGACTGTAGTGTTGACTGAGTGTTGACTGAGTGTTGACTGTCATTTTGCACTGCATTTGTTGCTTTTATAGGAATTCAATTTTTTTCTAGCTTCTTAAGGTCCGGAACAGCAAAATGCTAGATTTTCCACATTTTGGCAGTATTGACTTGACTCTAGCGTTGAGTGTAGATGGAATGCTGTGTCGCTGTCCCGAGTGCACCGTAGAAAAGGATGGGTACGCACTATCAGCTTATGCAAGAACACTTCTGCCCTTCGGTGGATGGACGAAATCTTGCACCACCTGTACATGCATACTTCAAACGATTGGGGCATCAAGCCCCGCACCCCTGCTTAACATTCGTGGCTGGGACTACTTGAGCGGTGCAAGATTTCTGCCATTGGAGCAAATCCGGCCGCTAGCTTTTCACAGCCAATGTTAAAAAGGGGGCACGGGGAACACAAAAAGACGTGTCTGAAAAGTGGTGCAATATTTTGTCCATCCACAGTCCCTTTCGGCGAATGTTGCCTGGTATGTTCTACGAGCGTGAGTGACTAGCAATGGCTTTCTGTGTCGTTTCTCTGGCTTCAACGACTTTAACTTTGCTGGGACGCCGTTTTGCACTCCCAAGGTACTTCAAATACGTGCAAAATGACAGTCAACACTCAGTCAACACTCAGTCAACACTACAGTCAACACTACAGTCAACACTACGAAAACCCTGGAAAAACCAGCAGATTCCACAATTCACTCGCTTTAAAAGGAAAATGTAAGTTTTTTTAGCTTCTTAATGTCCAGAACAGCAAAATGCTGGATTTTCCAGCATTTTGGCAGTGTTGACTGTAGTGTTGACTGTAGTGTTGACTGAGTGTTGACTGAGTGTTGACTGTCATTTTGCACTGCATTTGTTGCTTATATAGGAATTCAATTTTTTCTAGCCTCTTTTATCGGAATTCAATATTTTTCTAGCTTCTTAATGTCCGGAACAGTAAAATGCTAGATTTTCCGCATTTTGGCAGTATTGACTTGACTCTAGCGTTGTGTAGATGGAATGCTGTGTCGTGTCCCGAGTCCAGGCACCGTAGAAAAGGATGGGTACGCACTACCAGCTTATGCAAAAACACTTCTGCCCTTCGGTCCCTTTCGGCGAATGTTGCCTGGTATGTTCTACGAGCGTGAGTGACTAGCAATGGCTTTCTGTGTCGTTTCTCTGGCTTCAACGACTTTAACTTTGCTGGGACGCCGTTTTGCACTCCCAAGGTACTTCAAATACGTGCAAAATGACAGTCAACACTCAGTCAACACTCAGTCAACACTACAGTCAACACTACAGTCAACACTACAAAAACCCTGGAAAAACCAGCAGATTCCACAATTCACTCGCTTTAAAAGGAAAAGTAAGTTGTTTTAGTTCTTACTGTCCGAAAGCAAAAGCTGGATTCTTCAGCATTTGGCAGGGTTTGACTGTAGGTGTTGACTGTAGTGTTGACTGTAGTGTTGACTGAGTGTTGACTGAGTGTTGACTGTCATTTTGCACTGCATTTGTTGCTTATATAGGAATTCAATTTTTTCTAGCCTCTTTTATCGGAATTCAATATTTTTCTAGCTTCTTAATGTCCGGAACAGTAAAATGCTAGATTTTCCGCATTTTGGCAGTATTGACTTGACTCTAGCGTTGTGTAGATGGAATGCTGTGTCGTGTCCCGAGTCCAGGCACCGTAGAAAAGGATGGGTACGCACTACCAGCTTATGCAAAAACACTTCTGCCCTTCGGTGGATGGACGAAATCTTGCACCACCTGTACATGCATACTCCAAACGATTGGGGCATCAAGCCCCGCACCCCCTGCTTAACATTGGTGGCTGGGACTACTTGAGCGGTGCAAGATTTCGGCCATTGGAGCAAATCCGGCCGCTAGCTTTTCACAGCCAATGTAAAAAAGGGGGCACGGGGAACACAAAAAGACGTGTCTGAAAAGTGGTGCAAGATTTTGTCCATCCACAGTCCCTTTCGGCGAATGTTGCCTGGTATGTTCTACGAGCGTGTGTGACTAGCAATGGCTTTCTGGGTCGTTTCTCTGGCTTCAACGACTTTAACTTTGCTGGGATGCCGTTTTGCATTCCCAACGTGCTTCAAATACGTGCAAAATGACAGTCAACACTCAGTCAACACTCAGTCAACACTACAGTCAACACTACAGTCAACACGACGAAAACCCTGAAAAAAACCAGCAGATTCCACAATTCACTCGTTTTAAAGGAAAATGTAAGTTTTTTTAGCTTCTTAATGTCCAGAACAGCAAAATGCTGGATTTTCCAGCATTATGGCAGTGTTGGCCGTAGTGTTGACTGTAGTGTTGACTGTAGTGTTGACTGAGTGTTGACTGAGTGTCGACTGTCATTTTGCACTGCATTTGTTGCTTTTATAGGAATTCAATTTTTTCTAGCTTCTTTTATAGGAATTCAATTTTTTTCTAGCTTCTTTTATAGGAATTCAATTTTTTTCTAGCTTCTTAATGTCCGGAACAGCAAAATGCTAGATTTTCCGCATTTTGGCAGTATTGACTTGACTCTAGCGTTGTGTAGATGGAATGCTGTGTCGTGTCCCGAGTCCAGGCACCGTAGAAAAGGATGGGTACGCACTACCAGCTTATGCAAAAACACTTCTGCCCTTCGGTCCCTTTCGGCGAATGTTGCCTGGTATGTTCTACGAGCGTGAGTGACTAGCAATGGCTTTCTGTGTCGTTTCTCTGGCTTCAACGACTTTAACTTTGCTGGGACGCCGTTTTGCACTCCCAAGGTACTTCAAATACGTGCAAAATGACAGTCAACACTCAGTCAACACTCAGTCAACACTACAGTCAACACTACAGTCAACACTACGAAAACCCTGGAAAAACCAGCAGATTCCACAATTCACTCGCTTTAAAAGGAAAATGTAAGTTTTTTTAGCTTCTTAATGTCCAGAACAGCAAAATGCTGGATTTTCCAGCATTTTGGCAGTGTTGACTGTAGTGTTGACTGTAGTGTTGACTGAGTGTTGACTGAGTGTTGACTGTCATTTTGCACTGCATTTGTTGCTTTTTATAGGAATTGAACTTTTTCTAGCTTCTTAATGTCCGGAACAGCAAAATGCTAGATTTTCCACATTTTGGCAGTATTGACTTGACTCTAGCGTTGAGTGTAGATGGAATGCTGTGTCGCTGTTCCGAGCGCACCGTAGAAAAGGATGGGTACGCACTACCAGCTTATGCAAAAACACTTCTGCCCTTCAGTCCCTTTCGGCGAATGTTGCCTGGTATGTTCTACGAGCGTGAGTGACTAGCAATGGCTTTCTGGGTCGTTTCTCTGGCTTCAACGACTTTAACTTTGCTGGGATGCCGTTTTGCACTCCCAACGTGCTTCAAATACGTGCAAAATGACAGTCAACACTCAGTCAACACTCAGTCAACACTACAGTCAACACTACAGTCAACACTACGAAAACCCTGGAAAAACCAGCAGATTCCACAATTCACTCGTTTTAAAGGAAATGTAAGTTTTTTTAGCTTCTTAATGTCCAGAACAGCAAAATGCTGAATTTTCCAGCATTTTGGCAGTGTTGACTGTAGTGTTGACTGTAGTGTTGACTGAGTGTTGACTGAGTGTTGACTGTCATTTTGCACTGCATTTGTTGCTTTTTATAGGAATTGAATTTTTTCTAGCTTCTTAATGTCCGGAACAGCAAAATGCTAGATTTTCCACATTTTGGCAGTATTGACTTGACTCTAGCGTTGAGTGTAGATGGAATGCTGTGTCGCTGTTCCGAGCGCACCGTAGAAAAGGATGGGTACGCACTATCAGCTTATGCAAAAACACTTCTGCCCTTCGGTGGATGGACGAAATCTTGCACCACCTGTACATGCATACTTCAAACGATTGGGGCATCAAGCCCCGCACCCCCTGACTAACATTGGTGGCTGGGACTACTTGAGCGGTGCAAGATTTCGGCCATTGGAGCAAATCCGGCCGCTAGCTTTTCACAGCCAATGTTAAAAAGGGGGCACGGGGAACACAAAAAGACGTGTCTGAAAAGTGGTGCAAGATTTTGTCCATCCACAGTACTACTTACTCTACTACTACTACGACTACTACTACTACTACTACTACTACTACTACTACTACTACTACTACTACTACTACTACTCCTACTCCTACTGCTACTACTACTACTACTACTACTACTACTACTACTACTACTACTACTACTACTACTACTACTACTACTACTAAACTACTACTACTACTACTACTACTACTACTACTACTACTACTACTACTACTACTACTACTACTACTACTACTACTACTACTACCACTACCACTACTACTAATACTACTACTACTACGACGACGACGACAACAACATTTTTGCATTGCACTCACTGCCAGAATCAGCATGTGGACCTCTGATCACTTTGGATCCTCGGCACGTCGGCTACTCTGTATCCGCCTTGGGAGCTCCAGCAGTCTTTGCTAGTTCGTACTTCACGCCCCTCAGGGCTGCTGAAAGATTGTTGCGCACAGCTATGTTCGATTATGTGGAATGCATCCGCCCCTCAGGGCTGCGATAGCGCTGTGCTGGCTGGGCACCCTACGACCGCTTCCTACTGGCTCACCTGCACCCGCGACTGCTGCAGTGCCGGCTGGCCCCGATGTTGTGTTGCAGGCTAGAGCTGTGCGCTAGCTGAGTTTGGTGTGTTTAAGGCGGGCAAGTGTGATTTAGAAGGTCTCACCCGCCTTTTTTATTTCACAGTCCGGCCTTTTGGACTTCGAGAGGATCGCTTCCTCCAGATTGCCAGGTCTCACTACCTGCTATACTGAATCTGCTTTGGCAGAGTACTTAAGGATATTCAGGAGGAAACCTCCTAATCTGATGCAATGAATCAATGAAGAAATTGAAGAGATTGAAGTTGGCACGGAGGCAGCCTCCGATATCAAGTACTCAGCACTGCAAAAGAGTGAAAAATAAGCGCGGCTACCCCGACACCCTACTGTGAGTCACTGCGTCCAGCACCCACGCACAAGCTGTTTAGCGAGCCGTACCTCTGGCAGAGCGCACCAAGGCGGCCTTGCACGTTCCAAGAAGGATGCCCAAGTTGGAGGCAGGGTAGCTAAGTTTGCGAAGCCTGACCTGGGACGCCTTGCGCGGCTCCTGGGGCCAGCGCTGCGACAGGGCAAATTGCATTCCTGGTCGAGAAAATGTGACCCCAACTGACCGAACTTGACGAGGAGGTCTCGCATAGGCACGAGTACTTTGCGAAGAGGGAAGCACCTGACCTGGGACACCTTGCACGGCTCTCGGGGCCAGCGCTGCGACAAGGCAAGGTTGCATCCAAAAAAGTGACCCTAATCTGAACCCACCGACCTGGAGGAGACCTCACATGTTCTAAAGTGCGCGCAGGGCTCTTTCAGATACTTCAGGTTCAGGGACAAGAATGGGTCAGCTTGGCCTTAAGCTACAGCAGGCAGAGCGGTCTACTGTGAGAAACACTACCGGGGAGGAAGCCTCCGGAGGAAACCTCCGCATGTGAAAGTTTCACGCAAGAGACTATACATCTTAGCACGAGATCATGGCTTTATTGCGCGCAGGGCAGCGTTCATGCCGAGTTGCCTTAGGCAACAGCAGGCAGATAGGTCTACTTTAAGAAGAAAGAACACTGCTGCGGAGGAAGCCTCCGGAGGAAACCTCCGCATGCGAAGGTAGAGCGAGCTAGACCCTTACGTAGAAAGCCAAATACGATCCCTGGCAAATTTGATCCGAGAGGAGCGTAGTTCGCCGTGGTGAGCGGTCATCATCCGCGAGATACGCCACTTCTTCTCTCAAAAAACCTGTCCTATAATGCCCAGATCTCCAATCATCTCCTAGATGAATGATGAATGCATATAGTCGAAAGCTGACCACAGCGGTTGTCGTGCCATTATCTATAAACTCTGGAAGCTCCAGAGTTGTGTCTAAAACTTGAGGCCGATTTGTTTTCTCCAAGTGCTCAAACCTTTGGATCTGAATGCAAACCAGGTTCACTCCCGGGAGTAGCCCATAGGTGCTCCCCCTGTGCGCCCACTGAGAAATGGCTTGCTGTAGTGTGGAGAGGCCATCTGGTGTGTCAGGCAAGAAAAGAATCAAACCCCCTCTATCCTCTACGCTGATTCTTTCCACGGGTGCTGTGATTTGAACCCTCGCTTCCCAAACATCTGCTGAAAGCACATGGGATCTCTGAATGATATGTGCTAGAAACTGGGATGCATCTTCTTGCCTGGGTCTGAATCGCCATCCCGTCAGCAGAGGACGTAGCTGTCGCAGCCTACGAACATCCACACTAGAAGAACGACCCCCTACTGCGTCAATTTCCGTCAATATTTGTCTCAGATATGGATCAGAAAGAATACCCTCTGATGCAAGCGAGGCAAGGATATGCACTACTGTGTGTGCATAGCACAGTTGATGCGGATTATGATAGGCCAGAGACCAGGCTGTGACGGGCACTGACGAAGGTCTCCCCTCTGCTGGTGCGTCTCGCTGGGAGCTTGCTGGTGCCTGGTGAGACCGAATCCTACTGGTGGAGGAAGCCTCCTGGGAGGAAGCCTCCCTTCCTCTCACCTGGCTAATTGGAGGATCTGCACTGAAGAGATCTGGCAGTTCCATAGGCTTGGCACAAGCTGCACTCATGGCGTATGTCTGAAGCAGAACCACACATTGCTCTGCATGGCGTACTGGAGCATCTACCACAATGCGACAATACCTACATTCTTCTTTTTTGTGCAGGAGGCGCTTATGTGTTCGCATGTTGGCAAGAATGGATGCCGAGGATTGTGCCCAGAAAGCGGGATGAGCTTTCTGAATGTGCTGTTTCACTCCTTTGTGGCCAACAATGTATTGCCCACAGAGACTGCAGTTCGTTAATAGATGCTGAGTGACATGTCTCTTTTTTAGTAGAAGATCAGGATCCTTCTTAAGTTGTTCCTGCACGCTAGACTGATAGATCATAGCTATGCTTTCTGAGCTTGTACAGGATTTGGCTCGTTCTTTCAGCTCGTGCAGCTGAGGGCAAATGCCTGACTCCACATGTCTGCGAAGTTGATGCATTGTGCGCAACTGCCTGTTGCATGCCGCACATTGCGGAAGTCCTTTGCAGCTATGCACAGTGACCTGAAATTTTGGGCCTAGCTGATTCGCACGCTGTCCTCCATGCTTCACCAGAGTATGTTGCTGAAGACCCTTAGCGCTGGAAAATTTCCGATCGCACAGAGAGCACGGTACCTCCTGGTCTGCCTCGATCAGGTCCAAATGCATGCTCTGAAGCTCCTGTTGCAGCGCAACAATCCTACCTCTAAGTCCCAGATGCCACTGTATGTTCTGATCCGGGTTGGACTTCTGACAGGCATCTAGTGCGTCTTGATAGTTTTTCATCTGGCTGATCAAAACTGCTTGAGGAGTCTGAACCTTATATTGCTCGAACAGAGTCTTCGTGTCAATATGGCTGTAGTGCTGATGTTGCTTAAAGATGGATCTTAGCATCCTCGAGTATTTACTCTGAAGCTTCTGAAGACCTGATGAGGTGATGCCAGTGGCCACAAGCCCATGCAAGAGTGAGGATTCCACATAGACCCTCCAGATCTCCAACTTCTTTGAAGCCTCCAAGGCCTTAGTGGAGCACAGGATGTGTCGAAGTAGCTCAAACTTGCCTTGAGCTTGGGCGATCCTATAGTCAACAGTCTGGTCTTTGTAGGATCCATAGCTGAGCTGCACCCCTAGATATGTTAGTTTGTGATGAATCGGAATATTATGTCCTGAGGGAAGGACGATGTGCAACTGCTTCTCTTTGCGCATCGTGTGCTTCTTGCGAAAGATGGACTGCTGAGTGCCCTGAACCATTAGCAAGGCTTTGGACTTCGTTGGATTGACTTCCAGCCCCACGTCCTCAAGAGACTGAAAGAGAGCCTCTATTCTGAGCAGGACTTTCTGAAGTTCAGGAAAGCTCGAGAAGGTTTCCTGGAGCAGGAAATCGTCTGCAAAGACTGTTAGGATGTC
>CAJNDS010002249.1:544022-552146 GCA_905221605.1 Symbiodinium natans
CCTTTCCTCCACTCCACATCCTCTTCTCCCTTCCTCCAACTGCCTCGTCTCTGTATAATTTAAAATATAATCCCTTCTCTCTTCTCCCCCGCTCTTTGCTTCTAAAAACAAAAAACAGTCTTGTCTCTATTTCTCTGATTTTCGAACAATGAAACACAAAACAAAACAAGATTTGAGGGGGTGGAATTTAGATTAAAGACTCCTCTAATCTTCGAATAATAAACAAAACAAAAGAAAAGAAGATTCAAGAGACAAAACAAGATTCGAGGGAGGTGAAATTTAGAATACATTCCCTTCTCTCTTCTTCCTGCCTTCCACTCCGCATTCTCGCTTCTCTCCCCGCTCTTTGCTTCTTAAAAACAAAAGCAGTCTCGTCTCTACTCCTCTGATTTTCAACAATGAAACACAAAACAAAACAAGATTTGAAGAGGATGGAATTTAAATTAAAGTCAAACCTGGGTTGAACTCGGATTGCAAAAAAGTTCGAATCTGCGTTGAACCCAAAGGGGCTTCGAAAACTTGAAGGCAACAACGAAGGGGAGCAAAGCTTCGAAACTTCGAAAGGGTAAGAACGAAGGAGGCTTTGAACTTTGAGCTTTGAAGACTCGAAGGTGAAGCTTCGAAGACTTGAAAGGCAAGAACGAAGGGGAAGGATCGAAGGCTTCAAAGGTGAGGAAGAAGTTTTTTGGGCGAGGCACGGCTCCCCTGGGACCCATTGGCAAGAATAATGTTTTGTCAGTGTGAACCTGTGCAGAGTGGTTCTGTGAGTTTTTGTGCAAACTCACAGAGTGGTGAAACAACATTACTTCTACATCTCAACGCAGACTTTGCAGGATTTCTGCATGGAGGAGTCATGCGAGGATTGCTGTCAACATCTCCCATTTTAATTCTTCCACAATCAAAGATTTCGTTCACAAACAAGGTCAATGCACACAAACACCTTACCTCCACTTCCCCCTGCCTTGTCGGTGAAAAGTAACTTCATGCATTGTTGTCTTTGGGATGTTGGTTCCATGTCCAATAACAACAGCAACAATTCGCCGTAAACCTGGACTGCACGAATTGAGAGCTTTGCAGCACTGAATTTGGCGTCGGAACTTATGTCAAGAAATTGAGACGCAAAAGTTGCTTTCCGTGTTCACTGCATGACCGTGTTCACTGAAGTAACCACAGAAATCACAAATCCCACCTGACAGACGTCCAGCGCAGTTCCCTCCAAGCAGCTTCAGCTTTGATTTTCGGTGCTTCAGCATTGAACTGTAAGGACGAATGGACGTGTGGCACCGATGCTCAAGAAATGAATGTGCCCCAGGTCGCGTCGTCCGTCCTGTTCTTCTTGTCCTGGGGTTCTGCGAACCAGTGGTCGGTCGCCGCCTACACCGATTTCCATCAGGCAGTAGGAAATCTCGAAAACTCAGACACTGTGTGCCACTCTTTCCCCTCACTTGCTGAGGCCCGGGTGGATTGCTACGGAGCCAACGTCTAGCTCTCCAACTTCAAGATAGAGTCAGGCAGCCTTGGGTTGCCGTGTGTCTTCAGGTGGCCTTGGCATCAGATTCCTCGGCGTCCCGCCATGTCTTATGCCTTCCTTTGCTGCAGAGATCTAGAGGATTTCTCGCAGCTATTCCCTCCATTCTAAGGCCGTCTTTGGAAGCGGACCTTGCGTGACCTGGCCACTTGGAGGCCCTAGGTCCGTTTACCAAGGTTACCGTGCCAACCGAGGATCAAGGTCAAGACGCCTACAGGGATAGTGGTGCAGGTTTTGCTTCCAGACTTGAGCGAGGCAGCTATGCCGGATGTGTGGCTGTTCGATTCCATTCGACAAGCTGTCAATGGAAGGTTTGTGCCAGATGCCCCTCAGATGGTCCCGCAGGAGATGTCTTGCTGCAGAAAGCCCTAATGGGTCGAAGAGGCCGCTTCTTATAACTCTGCTCAAGAGAACGCTGTCGAGGTTTCAGCCACCTGCAAAGCCTGCGGAGAAGAAACCAGCGGTTCCCAAGAGACCCAAGATCACGTTGGCTCAAGGCCACCGGCGCCTCCGATTGGCGCAACGGCACCTCTGCAGCCTGCACAGCAAAGGCCTTCCCCATGGCAGAAGCCGGCTTAGGGTGACTCAGCTAGGTGCACTTCCAAGGCGCTGCCTGTGCCTGCAAAAGTTGCTGCGCATGTGTTCCCCCGTTTCCGCCAGGAAAGGTTGCGAATGCAGGCGATGTCCTCGGATCAGACTTGCACACCTTATCCCTTGCCAGAGCAGCAGCAGGGAAAGGCACTGAGCCTTCTGGTAAGCCATCTTGCAGTACAGGGGGAAACGATCGATCTGAGCTTATCTTCTACAAGCCTTGCTGCAAAAGGGGCTGCCAAGAGGAAACGTCTTCTTTTTTTTTTTTGGACTGACGCCTCTTTACTACATGAGTAGCGGCAAGGCCAGCGAGGTGAGACCAATGCAAACATGAACCTACCGGCACCAATCACTCAGCTGCCCGTCACCCATAGCAATGCTGCGCCACGTCTGGTACAGACATTAAGCGAAAGTATGGGTAGGCCGTAAGGCAAGGAACCTCCGTCACCTAAACTGCTCAACGCGTCCGTAGAGACAGTCCCCACGAGAATGATGCACGGTGTTCAAAAGATAAACATTGATCTCAAACTGCGGCAAAAACATGCTCCTATCTTCACATGCACCGCAAAGTTAAAAGGTTTGGTAAAACTAATTCGCACTTGCAACATAGTGCAGATACCTTACGCCGAAGCTATCCGTACTGCACAATGTACAAGTAAAAAGTAAGAGAAAGAGAACGGGCGTTCTCAATCTCAGCAAGTTGCAAGAAAGAGAAGCGTTAGAGAAAGAGAACGGGCGTTCTCAGTCTCACTAGAAAAGCAAGAAAGAGAAACAAAGAGAAAGAGAACGGGCGTTCTCAGTCTCGACTAGAAAGAGAGAGGTGGCAGGACAACTGAGGGCACAGTTGACGCAACTTTCGAGCGCTCAACCCACAAAGACTCAAGGGAGAGCCAATGCAGCTTGCAAAGTGTTTACAGTGCGAAATCCAAAGCCAAGCTTTGGATTCTTCTTGCAAGCGGGCGCTCACAAGGAACTGCGCAATGCTAAGAAGCCCCAGCTACAAAGCAAACACAGCACCAAGCACACTTACACCTCCAGGCTGTTCCAGAGGGGGCCGCTGCCTACGTGTAGGGTTCCAAGCAAAGCCAGACCTTTAGCTACGGACTTCCACCCCTTCCAAAATGGCTACGGGAAGAGGAAACGTCTTCAAAGCAGGGGGAACCTTGTTCTTTTTTCGTACAAGTCCTTTAGGGCGCCCACCAAAGGATGCATTCCTCTCTTGCAGTTTCGGCCAGTGCGTACAGGCTCAAGCCCTTTGGAAACAGAATTTTTTGCCACTGCAAAGAGGCAGTGACGACTCACTTGACGGGTCCCTGGCAGCTACGTTGGATGGCGACTTTTTCTTTTCTTCGCTCTCCTCCTCTTCAACCTTTTTCCTGAGAAGCATTCTCCTGTAGCGCATCCTCTCTTCTTTTTCTTTGCTGCTTCTGTCATTTTAGCACTTCAACTCGCTGCTCCATGACTTCTGAATGAGCCGCTTCTTCCATTCCTTCTTCTTTCCTTCTTACCTGCGCGAACGGAATCCGGAAACGGCTTGCGCGAAAATTATGCAACAACATGTGCATCCTACTGCAACAACCACAATCTTCCTGTACAACTTCGGTCCTCGATCTTTGTCGCGGAACTTCTTTGCATTTAAGAATGGTTTGGCCATTGCCCACAACAGATCAACATCGAGGTGTCGGACCTTTCTCAAACCCTTCCTCGCAATCAACTGCCTTGAACTGCTTGAATCTGAGAACATTAACCTGCCGTTTTCAACTGCAGGACGAAAGTTCAACCGTGGTGTTGATTCGTTAAGCGCTGCCCAAGCCAAACCACTTTGAATTCCAAAGTGGACAAACCAGCGTGTAAAGTGCGAGCGAAAGCGAAACACCAGAGTAAATTCAGCAAATTTGACTGATGAAGTGATTTGAGGGGGTTTTAAGAGCTTTTCTGTCACTTGCTCTTCCGAATCTGTCAATCTCCAAAAGGTCTTTTCTGGTGCCAAGCAAAAGAAGCAATATCTTTTTTGTACGTGGTGATCTTCTTTTCGATTATGGGTCCATTTCCTTTTCTTGACATGCGCTTCCGTTGATAGACAAGTTGTTTGCTCTCGAATCCTGCGGCAAGCACCTTCTGAGGGCGGCGCCAAAAGAAACAAGGGACGGAAACTGTACATCTACTTGGGTCCTTGAACTTGATGAAACAAATGCGTCCATCAGCTTCCTTGCTTCTTTCGCGGGCCAACGCTCTCTGCAGCTTTCCGGCTTTACCTCTGTCCCCTGACATCCTGCAATTGTTATTGCTTTTGAGTTGCCAGTTCAGAGGCTTCCGAAAGCGAGACAGAGACGTCAGTCAAGCTGCTGCATTAAAAATAAGGCCACCAAACCTCTAAGCCGCTGTTCGTGTTTCGACACAATACAATAACTTATCCAGGCACGCCCCCAGCATGCATGAGGCGACTTCGAATTGCTCGAACATCTCGCTAATCTCCGGACCAAATTGTGGCGGCCCCCATTGTGAAGATGTTGCATCCTGGGTGCACAATTCCGAGATGTCCGGATTTGAGACGCTACCTCCTTAAGCTTGTTAGGGTGGCATACCACTCTGGAAGATTCCAAAGCTCAAAGTTCAAAACCTAAAGTTTGGTTTGAAAAACCAAAGCTCCAAGCCCAAAACCAAAAACGTAAGAGAGGTCGCGTGGCTGTTGGGAAGAGGCATTTTTTGACTTCATAGAGTTGTTTGCTGGACCGTTGTCTCTCATAAGATCTACGTGCCATAAAGAGTGTGTCAAGACATGACATCATCGCGCTTTTGGGTCCACCCGCAAAAAGCAGTTCAGGTTTCTGAGTAAAGGATGGATCTCAGCCCTCTTCACCGCCCCTGCACTTGCAAGCAGAAGCATGTCCCAGTTAGAGGCAAGCACGCAAAAGATTTGATTCCGTTTCGTACACCCCTGGACGTAGTGAAGTTGTGCAAGCTTCTTTCCTGAGGCAGACATGGCTTGAGAAAAAGGATCTCGATTCGCGGACTTGAGAGAATCTTTCCCACCGACCTTGCACTCTCACTAAGTTGGCGGGTTGAACGTTGTTGGGAGGAAGAATCCGGTCCACAATATCTTCGAGCCTTGTCCCGTCTTTACCTTGATGTCGCCCTCACTCAGGCCCTCTCCGTGTCAATCTGTGCCTTGTGGCTCAGTCAGCAATGCAAAGGCAGGTCAGCATCCCCAGGCCTGAGACATGTTGCGCGCCGTGGTGCGACAATATCGCTTGCTGCCGCCCCACGAGAGCCATCCCCGCTGATTATCCAACCAGAGACAGGGATCTCCCTCAGGCCATCCATTCATTGGGCCCCTCCGATGAAGAAAGGGTCATTGCAGATGCTACTCGGCCCTGCGTAGATGGGCTGCAAATTTGGCTCCGGCTTGCCTCACTTCGGACAAGGGTTAGTTCTTCTGACTCTCCTTTCTCTCTTGCCTTGTCGGTCGAAAGTTCCGTTCGGTCTCTCTGTCTGCTTGTTCTTCAATGTCTATTCATTCCCGGCAGTTCGAGCCATGGAGTCCCGTGGAAGCAAAAGGTCAGCAGGCCAGTACAACAGACGACAAGGGACCGTCAACTAAAGCTGAAAGAACTGTTCTTGGGATGTTAACAGAGGTTGGCAAGATTTTGCAGCGTTGATGTTGGAGCTATGAATAAGCTGCTCATCCAATATGGGCAATGGCTATATGTGAAGGGGTTCCCGTACTACTTCATAAGCTCTGACCTGCCGACGATAAAAATCTCCTGCAACCAGCCTGGGACCTTGCTTTCTCGTGGCAACGGGAGGAACCACACGGCGGCCTTGGCAGGTGCTGATGGCTGTAGGCATCACGTGGAGCTGGACAGCCGTTGCAGGTATCCTCGCGATTAGCTTGGGGGAGACTTGCCAGGATCGGAGAAGTTCTTCAAGCTAGGCGCTCAGAACTAGTTCTGCCGACAGATGTTTGGGAAGGACCTTTTGTTCTGCTGACTATCTTAGCTCTGTTTCAGAACCCCTCCGCAGGCCAGACTGTGGTCCATGTCGCCCTCTACGCTGCGAGCACGCTTCCTGAAACTTCAGCAGGCACAAGCTCCATAGCTTGCTTCGGAGAGGACGGCCAAGACCGACCTGGAGTCGCTCAGGGCCGGGCGGGGCCATGGTTAATGCAGATATCGGAGTCCCCTGACTTCGTCGCAGACGGGGGAGGTGGATCTCAAACAGAGTCATGGAGAGCTATGTGCAGGAAGTTGGGGCAATCCTTTTCTTGCCTCGGCTGGATCCACTTCGTCGCCAGAAGATTTTTGACTGCGCAATGCCTTTGGTGAGGCACTGGCTTTAGCAGTCAGCTGTAGGCGATTGGAGATTGCCTCTGCATGCTGGCATTACCTCTTGAGACAAGGCGTGAGCATGCGGTGTGGATTGGGTCATGAAGGAACGAACGAGACGCTTTAGAGTTTGGGTGTGTGCTCAGGCGCTGTAGCTTGTGCGAAACACAGCTTTCTTTGACCCCAAAGGAGGTGCAAAAAGAGTCCTTGAGCTGTAAGGACGAATGGACGTGTGGCACCGATGCTCAAGAAACCCGCCCTCCTCACCCAACGCCCTTGTGCTCAGGCGCTGTAGCTTGTGCGAAGCACAGCTTGTGACCCCAAAGGAGGTGCAAAAAGAGTCCTTGAGTCCTTGAATACAAACAGTTGTCGTCGCTGTCGTAGAAGGAGCAGTAGTAGTAATAAGTAGTAGTAGTAATAAGTAGTAGTAGTAGTAGTAAGTAGTAGGAAGTAGTAGTAAGTAGTAGTAAGTCGTAGTAGTAAGTAGTAGTAGTAATTAGTAGTAGTAAGTAGTAGTAAGTAGTAGTAAGTAGTAATAAGTAGCAGAAAGTAGTAGTAATAAGTAGCAGTAGTAGTAGTAGTACGTAGTAGTAGTAGTAGTAGTAGTAGTAGTAGTAGTAGTAGTAGTAGTAGTAGTAGTAGTAGTAGTAGTAGTAGTAGTAGTAGTAGTCGTGGTAGTAGTAGTAGTAGTAGTAGTAGTAGTAGTAGTAGTAGTAGTAGTAGTAGTAGTAGTGGTAGTGGTAGTGGTAGTGGTAGTAGTAGTGGTAGTGGTAGTAGTGGTAGTGGTAGTAGTAGTAGTGGCAGTAGTGGTAGTAGTGGTAGTGGTAGTGGTAGTGGTAGTGGTAGTGGTAGTGGTAGTGGTAGTGGTAGTGGTAGTGGTAGTAGTAGTGGTAGTAGTAGTAGTAGTAGTAGTAGCAGTAGTAGTAGTAGTGTGGTAGTAGTAGAGTCGTAGTATGGTCGTAGTATGGTCGTAGTATGGTCGTAGTATGGTCGTAGTATGGTCGTAGTATGGTCGTAGTATGGTCGTAGTATGGTCGTAGTATGGTCGTAGTATGGTCGTAGTATGGTCGTAGTGTGGTCGTAGTGTGGTCGTAGTATGGTCGTAGTATGGTCGAAGTATGCTCGAAGTGTGGTCGTAGTATGGTCGTAGTGTGGTCGTCCTATGGTCGCGGTATGGTCGTAGTATGGTCGTAGTATGGTCGTAGTATGGTCGTAGTATGGTCGTAGTATGGTAGTATGGTCGTAGTATGGTAGTAGTATGGTAGTAGTATGGTCGTAGTATGGTCGTAGTATGGTAGTCGTGTGGTAGTAGTATGGTAGTAGTATGGTAGTAGTATGGTAGTAGTATGGTAGTAGTATGGTAGTAGTAGTATGGTAGTAGTAGTATGGTAGTAGTATGGTAGTAGTAGTATGGTAGTAGTAGTATGGTAGTAGAAGTATGGTAGTAGTAGTATGGTAGTAGTAGTCATGGTAGTAGTCGTCATGGTAGTAGTAGTAGTAGTAGTAGTAGTGGTAGGAGTAGTAGTAGTAGTAGTAGTAGTAGTAGTAGTAGTAGTAGTAGTAGTAGTAGTAGTAGTAGTAGTAGTAGTAGTAGTAGTAGTAGTTGTAGTAGTAGTGTAGTAGTAGTAGTAGTAGTAGTAGTAGTAGTAGTAGTAGTAGTAGTAGTAGTAGTAGTAGTAG
>CAJNDS010002250.1:0-12500 GCA_905221605.1 Symbiodinium natans
GGCCCGCGCTTTCAGGCCCAAACCCCCGAGCATTGATGAGCTGGCCCGCGCTTTCAAACCCAAACCCCCGAGCATCATGAGCATCAGCTGGGCTGGCCCGAGTTTTCAGACCCACCACCGAGCATCATGAGAATCAGCTGGTGCTGGCCCGAGTTTTCAGACCCAAGCCCCCGAGCATCATGAGCGTCAGCTGGTGATGGTCCGGGCTTTCTAAACCAGCCGCCGAGCATCACGAGCATCAGCTGGTGCTGGCCCGCGCTTTCAGACCCAAACCCCCGAGCATCAGGAGCATCAGCTGGTGCTGGCCCGAGTTTTCAGACCCAAACCACCGACCATCATGAGCATCAGCTGATGCTGGCCCGGGCGCTTTCAAACGCAAACCCCCGAGCATCATGAGCATCAGCTGGTGCTGGCCCGGGCTTTCTAAACCAACCCCCCGAGCATCATGAGCATCAGCTGGTGCTGGGCCGCAAACCACCGAGCATCATGAGCATCAGCTGGTGATGGTCCGGGCCTTCAGAGCCAAGCCCCCGCGCATGCTGCACCCAAACCCCACGAGCATCATGAGCATCAAGCATCATGAGGCAGCTGGTGTTAGCGCCCAGGCTTCCAAACCCAAACCCCCCGAGCATCATGAGCCTCAGCTGGTGCTGGCCGGGGCTTTCACACCCGAACCCTCGAGCATCATGAGCATGCCCTCCCCCCCCTGCGCACCTTCCCTAAGCGGCTTGTCATGGTGAACCCTAAACCCTGAAACCACCCGCATCAGCCCGCCTCACGCAAGGCTCCGATGAACCTGCTCAGGGCTGTCTGTGGGGGAAGCATAACGAAAACTGCAAGGGCGAGGGCATCTACGTCGGTGCAGGTGGCCCAATCCAGCAACCCCCCTAAACCCTAAACCTTTCCTTCGAAGCCCCCAAACCAGCAAAGCCGAGTGCGCCTGTCGAAGCTCATCTTCCGTGCGCCCTTCTGCTTGCCTGGGGGCTTCTTATCGTCTTGAGGTCTTGAGGGTCCAGGGTGTTGGTTCGGGTAGAATAGGAAGTATCCAGCTCATGCGATACGATCGTGTATGTATGTTATCGTCTTGGGGGGGTTGATGGGTTTGGGACTGTAGGATTTCGGGGTTGAGGGCACCTTGCCAGAAGCTTGGAATGTAGGGATGTTGCTGTAACAGGGCATATGGACTTTAAGGCCAACATCAGGCACTAATACGCCCGAGCCGACGATGAGGCGAGCCAAGCTGCATCTCGCAAAGATCAGATCGGCCTCCGAGCCAGGTTGGGGGTTTACGAAGATAGGGGGACCCCTCATATAGGACCCCTAAATAGTAAGGGTCCCCTTTTCTTAAGGACCCCAAAAAGGTACCCTGAATATCGTAAACCCCCTGTTCGATAGCTTGAGAGTTTGGGTCTAGAGGCAGGGCTCGCGGTACGGACTTCAAAGACAAGAGCGGCGCTCGCCTGTCATTGTGTTCGGGACAAATCCGATTTGGTTTCTTGCATCTCTGAATGCACCTTCCTTGTGCGCCTGTGCTTGAATAAGCTCCTGCAACCCACAACCATCTGACTCATGACAAGAGTCTTCAGAATCTTCGAAAAGCCACGGCAAACAGCATGTAGGGCTTACTGTTTCCAACCGAGTGTTAGGGTGCAACTGGCACAAGCTCCCCTGAGTTCCTATACGAAATGAAAAGAGAGGTCGCACGGCCTGGACAGTCTTCAGCCTGTCATCCAGCAGGCCTTGCTCCGAAAGAGGCAACAGCTTGCCAAGGTTTGGACAGTTCAGGGGCTCAGGGTTTAGGGTTTAGGGTTTAGGTTTTAGGGCCGGGGAATTTTGGACATGGTGACCTGGTGCATGAGCTTTATCTTTGGACGCAGCGGTGCAAGGTATCTAACACCGCCTAGCGGCAGGAAAAGAGCAGACCTCGAGTCCGGTACCTTAAAGGCACATTATGCTACTTATGAGCATAGCCTCAGGGTGTCACAAAAGCAGAACCGCTCCGAAGAGCCCAGCGTCCTGCTGAGGTACATGTTAAGGACGCAGAAAAACGTCACAAACCATCAACACAACGAGTGCGAGCAGCTATTAGGGAGCTTTCTTCCCCTTTGTGATTCTAAGTTACCGGAACCCCCCACTCAGCACACCCTAAACCTTACACTGGACATTCAGGGCGCTTGCAGGCCCCGAAGAAAAAAGTCAAAATCAAACCCGGGAGTATTGAAGCCCAAAAAGGCCAAGAGCCTGTGCTTTGGAGTTTCGGGCTTAGTTTGGGGTTGCCCTAAACCCTAAACCCCAAACCTTGAGGCCCACAACATCCAACACAAAGTTTCAGAAGCCTGAAGAACCCTGAGCTCTCGTTAGCATCCCAAGAACACCCAACTTATCGAAAGTCCCTGGTTTAGGGTTGAGGGTTTAGGAAGCTTCGCACCCAAAATAACCCGAACCCGGCCTGAATCCTTGAGGCACTTGACGAAGGCGCGGCCATCCATTTCCGAGCCGCCTGTCGGGCTCAAGCTTCTGGGCTTCGAACCCAGGCTTGGGGATTTCAAGGGCTTTTGGCGCTTATTTCGGAGTATTCATCAGGCTGTTGCGGAGGTGTCGGTGGAGGGGTCTTTTGGGTTCGATAGGGCTTCGAGGAATGAGTTTTTTTGGGTTGAGGGTAATAGCCTTGGGCTGCCAGTTGTCGAAGGGCTTTTAGGGACTTGAGACGGCGCGCGGGCTTTAAGATTCAAAGAGATTTCGGGCTTTGGGGAGTCAAAGAGCTTGGCGTTTAGATGTAAGTTTGCTTGTTGTGTGTTCGAACGGCTGTTAGGTTGTGTGTCGAAAGGGTTTGCGGGGGGACATGGGAAGACAGGTTTTGAGGGCAAAAAACGGTCTCACCAATACGTGCACCGCCGAGTCAGTGCGCAGGAACTATGATAATCCGCCGAGGCCTCGGGCCGAAGGTGTATAGGAGGCACCCCCCTCCAAATCCTCCCCCCAAACCCAAACCCTTTTTCGGACCCCTTTTTTTGCCTCAAATAGGTACCCCCCCTAGTGGCAGGGTCCCAACGGCTGGTTTTCGCCAGACCAGAGGCAGTTGCACCCCCTCCACCCCCCCCCCCTACCCCGCCAACCACCCCCACCCCCCCCCCCGACCCCCCCCCCACCCACCCCCCCCCCCCCCCCCCCACCCCCCTCCCCCCCCACCCCCCCCCTCCCCCCCCCCTCCCCCAAAAGCCACATGAGCGGCTGGCTCGAGGTGCTAATGGACGCAACAAGAGGGGCTTGATGTTTGTAGGTGTCGCTATAGCACACCCAATGGTTCATAACCTCGGGGTGTCGCTTTTCAAGTGTTCCCATCGTTTTACAGGGTTTTGGGCATTCGTGTCCACCCCTTGCTTAATTGAATGGCTGGGGGTTTTGGCGCTTGCTCACATAAGGTGTTTGTGAAAGGCGGAGTTTTCCTGCTCCGACGCGCTGCCCTCAAGCCGCCGAGGCCTCGGGCCGGAGGTGTATAGGTTGTCAGAACAGGCACCCCTCCAACTTTTTTTGGCCTCAAATGGGTACCCCCCCCTGGGAAACCGGGGTCCGCAAGCGGACGGTTCGCCAGGACCAGAGGCAGTTGAAGCCCCTCCCAGCAGGACCCCCACCCCCTTTCCCCCCCCCCCCCCCCCCCCCCCCCCCCCCCCCCCCCCCCCCCCCCCCCCCCCCCCCCCCCCCCCCCCCCCCCCCCCCCCCCCCCCCCCCACCCTTCTCCTTAAACCTTAAAGGGCCTGGCTCAGCCCTACGATCACTCCAAGCCGAACCCTAAACCCAAAAAAACCCTCAACCCCAAAGCGTGAACCTTGAGCCCTAAACTAACCCTCAACCCCAAACCCCAAACCATAAACCATAAACCCGGAACCCTCAACCCTCAACCCTCAACCCTCAACCCTCAACCCAACCCTTATTGCTTGGGGTCCAGCGACTTGGGCGCTGCGGAATCACCATGCTCACGCAGATGCGCTGGGCCGGGCCGAGGCGGGTCGCGTAGCGTTAAAATTATCTTAGTGTACGGAAATCTGCACTGCCTGTCCGCAGCATTATTTGTCCCAGATATTTCGATAAGCCCACTGGAATGTACCAGCTCATGGGAATAAGAACTTGGAGACTTGGGGACCTCTGAAAGCACTAGTCTGTAGCCTGTAGCCTCTATAAATGTATATACGTATATGTATATATATATATATGTGATATATTGCCCACCTGCAAAGGCATAGTACACGTCGCGCAAGGCGTCCGTCATGGCAGCAAGCCGCGAACGCTGCGTGACAGCTCTCTTGGCTGAGCACGGCTGCGGGGTGACATGGATCTGCTTCTTCAAGCACCAGAGCCCCTCCTGAAGCCTGACCACGAAAACTTCAAACCCTGAACCCTTCTCGCAAACAGAACACGCCTAAAGGCCCGACATGTGCACATCCCGAGAAGGCCCAAATCCTACCCGAAACCCGTGCTCAACCCCAAGCCCTAAACTCTCAGCCGCAGCACTCCCAAGACCCAATTTAATCCCTAAACGCCTGAACCCTAAAGGACCTTTTTGTTGCCGCGGTTCTACGTACCTGGCGCCGCGGGGGCGGAGCTCAGCAAAGCGGCGCGGCCCGACCGCCTTTGAGGGAAGTGACTCGCCTAGGGCTTAGGGATTAGGGTTGAGGGTTCTCAGGTTTGGGAACTAGTGCCGCAGGAGAAAAGCAAATAACCTTTCTGACCTGCTTCGGCTTCGCAAGCGTCAGCCCTCACAAGTTGGTCACACTGATACATCCTATGCACGCATAGTTTGCGAAGCTTCAGCTCCAACAGGAATTTACTAAGTGAAAAGGACATGAACCTCTCGCTGCCACGCGCGCTCCTCTGCCTCTCTTGTTGTTTGCTGAGATGCAGTTGGCTTCTGTGCATTGACAAGCAGGCTATTGGCCTGCTGGCTCATGGCAGACGGTTCAGACTTGCGATCTGTTTCAAGATATGCCAAGTTTTGGAGGGATAGGCGACAATGGGGGCACAGCTGCCGTGCGTTTGTGCTTCTGCGTTTTGCTTGCCGCACGCACCAAGTTTTTAGATTCCGTAATCTGGTTTCACTTGTGCATGTCGAGTTTGGAGTGTGCAGGATCTGCTTCTTATTGAAGCGACTTTTGGTAACCGTTGCCAGGATACACTTACAAGATGATCTCGCGGTCGAGAGCCCGCCTAGCACTGGCCTGGGGGGACCGGCTGCGAAGCGCTTAAAGGTGCTGTCAGCTTGCGCTCTATGGGCGCAATCGCCAGGGCGATAAGCACGAAGCCCTGGCAACCTCAACCTTGAAACAGGTGAATAAATTGGGGTCACTTCCCGGCTTGGAAGAGTATGTAGGCTACTCGAGATAAACCCCACAACCCCTAAATCAGCTAAGCCAGGCCCCAACGCCCCAGGTAAGTGCTGCTGAGCACAAACTTAGAGCCTCTAACAAAGACCTCTAAGCCCTGAACCCTGAAGCTACCGTTGGAGCCCCTCTCAGCCCATGGGCCTGCTCCAGCCGCCGCAAGAGGACCTGATATGGGTTTAGGGTTTAGGGTTCAGGGTTTAGGGTTTAGGGTTCAGGGTTCAGGGTTTAGGGTTTAGCTGCAGAGGCCTAAAGGAGGTTGGGCCCTTGCTGAAAAAGGCTCAGATTGCTTACCGTCGTTCCCAACGTCACCCTTGTGAACTCAAAACCATGTGTGAAAGAAAAGGGTTCCCTGGTCATCACCCTAGACCCTAAAACCCGAAACCCTTAACCCTTGTTCTGGAGAGTCTTGGCCCCCTGGACCTGCACCTCTGTTCTTTGACCTTCCCTGAGATGTTTTGCCTTGTGCTTTTTGAAGAACGAACCGAAGCCCTAGGTGTTTAGAGCTTCGGGTTAAGGGTTTAACAAGGGCTTCCCAATTCGCAAGCCAGAGAACCGTAGAAAAGGCTCATGCAAAATGGCGTATTTCAAGAACGATGGCTACAAACATGGGTCTATCTAGATACAGCTTGCCACCTTCCCCCAGAAAACATGCAGAGCCACAGCCAAACCCTAACCCCAAACCCTAAACTCTAAAGCCCTCCCTCCTACACCGACCTCGTCTGGCTGCAGCGACTGCTGAAGCATTGACTGGTAGGCCCTCTCCGCCTCGCCTGTCAGGGGCTAAACCTCTGAAACCCAGACATTAAAGGCCGAAGTTTGATGGGCAATATAAGGGCCTTAAAAATTTCAAGAGGGTTTCGGGGGGTAGACCGAAGTCTGTGCGATGATAATTTTCAATGAACCCTGAGGGAATACTATTCGTAATTATTCCGACCCCTGCATTAGAAGCTTCGGGTTTCGGGCCTAGGAGAAAAACTTTAAAAGGTCGAGTGCTGGCCGTGCCCTTCAGGCCCCTGACCCCCAGCCAGTTTCACCGAGGAACCTCCCCTGCTCCCCAACCCATCTCACCCGTGCCGAATCCTGCAACAGGGGAAGGTTCGCAGGGTTCGTTTGTGACCGAAATAGTCCCATTCAAGGCCCGTGGGTACGGATGAAGGCCGAACGAACCCCAACCTGTGGTTTGCAGAGGTCCAGAGGTTCCGACTCTTTGTTTTCCACGCCTTGTGCTTCGGCAAACAAACTTTAAGTTTAGTTGAATGTCTACCTGGTTTTACATAGAATTGGCCAGACAAACGAAAAAAATAGACAGAATTTTCGGAGAGCTTACTTTGCAAGGCCCCCCACCCCCGCCCGTTGTTCATCTGCTCATCTTGAAGAGCCCACAAAAAAACATTCCATCCTCAATCCTCCCAGGCGAGAGGCGAGCCCGGGGAGGCTGCACCCGTGAACAGGCAGCAATGGCGGCCGTCCACGTGAGGAGGTTCCT
Source organism: Symbiodinium natans (assembly GCA_905221605.1). Taxonomy (NCBI): domain Eukaryota; class Dinophyceae; order Suessiales; family Symbiodiniaceae; genus Symbiodinium; species Symbiodinium natans. Next base: position 6,865 of record CAJNDS010002250.1, read on the forward strand.
CGGATTTGCAGGGAAGGGCTGAAATTTAGGGCAAGTCTGCGGGCCTGCAACGAAACTCCTTGACCGGACAAAAACTGATCCCCATGCCTGGCAGCATGTCTGTTTTCACCCTCTCCCGCGCAAGCGACGTCATGAACGTGCTGAGCCGGCATCTGCCCTCCCCACCCCCCCCCCTCCCCCCCCCCTCCCCCCACCATTTCTCGTCAGACAGCGATCCCTAACCTACAAACAACTTGCATATATACCGCCTTCAGTGGTCGGATGAAGAAAACGAGATGCCATGCTTCTCCCTACCATCAAAAACACTTGGTTCATTCATCCCATCCAGTCAACTACACAGGTTTGGAAGATTGGGAAGAACTGAACTGAAGGCCTCCTGATTGTATCGACGATTTGTTGCATCTGTATGGATTCGGCTCTCCGTCGTCTTTCTTGCAAGCAATAAGCGGCTGCAAGGCTGCCGCATAGATGTCACCTTGGATGAATGTCTCACAAGCTTGGCAGCTTCGGTGCTTTAACCCCCTCCATCTTTCCATCCTTTCCTAGAAGCAGTACAGGAGGCCGCACTGCTGCATGATTTAAAAGAGCAAGAATCAAGGAGGACCCTTGTCACTTGCAGAGAGGTTTTGGGACCCCTTCTGCCAAGAGCTCACATCTAGGTCAATCTAGATCTCGGGTTCTAGGTCTCGGGTTTTCGTGGCAGTCCGTACTCGTTATAGCACCGCTATTTCCCTCTTAGCCCGCTGCCCAGCATCAACACCTTGATCTGAGGCTTCTCACAACCATGATCAGCGGTCAAGTTGCATGCTACGGCACACGTACATGCGAGCGACAAGTTCTGAAGCAGGGGATTGGCGCTTCTTCAGGATCATGGACCTGAAAGCACCAAGCTTCCTCAAGTGCCTCGAACCCGTTAACTTAAGCCCGGACTGGCAGGGAGCAAACTATGATGTTGGGGTTTATAAGCCCTAAAAACCCTAAAAGCCTAAACCCTAAACTTTAAAGCCTCAAAGTAGCTTCTGAATCTAGGGCCGAGGCCTTGGGATTTCTAGGCCCAGTATCAGTTTCAGGTTGGAAATAGGGGATGCTAGGGTCCCGGCCTTGCTTTACAAACCAGAGGAAGTCGCAATCCTCTTAAAACACAAACCAGAGGAAGTCGCAATCATCTGACTATGGGAGAAGCAACCTTCAGAAACTAAGGCGGTTTTGAAGTACCTCAAAACGGGTTCTAGGTTACCTATGCAGCACCCCAAGTACGGCCCTAAGCCCTATAGACCCAGGCCCAGTTGCGGAAAACCTTCTGGATCCCTTCCAGATCGCCCACCCTCGCGGACGCCGTCGCCTGGGATGTGGCTCAGGACATCAAGCGCTTCGGGGTTGGACAAGTTGACTCAGCCCCCTTGGGAGAAGAAGGAAAGGTTGCATCTTTGTTGAATTTGGTTGGTGAAAGATCCGCGCCCCTGAAAGAACGAACAAGGGCACTTTGAGGCGTCCACTTGGCGGTTTTTCCACATGCATGGCTTAGGGTTGACCACATGCCTTCACAAGTTCGAAGAGGCCACGGAAGATGAACACCCTCTCCGTAGCTTTCTTGCTTGTGCATAAACACTATAAACCCTTTTCAAGTCCCTAAACCCTATACCCTAAATTGAAAAATGTCAAAAACCATAAACGTTTCAAGTCAGGGCTGCCTGGACAGGGCGAAAGCGTGTGGATCGCAGCTTCAAGCGCATGGGAACAATTAAGACTTGGGAGTCAGGCGTGCTTATGAGGGGTCAAAGCCAAAACCTTAAGGTCCTGTCTCTGTGTGTGTGTGTGTGCGTGCGTGCATGAGCTGGAAGCATCCAGACATGAATCTCAGAAGCCCCCAGCCTCCAAACAGGCTACAGCGAAGAGACCAGGAAGCGTAGACACACGAGGCCTTTCCTGCAGCCAGGCCGCAAGGGCGGTAAACCTCAGTAGTCTGCGGTTGACGTCTGTCTCGGGGGTCCAAACCTCAAGCCCCGGCTTCTTGGGCGCTTCAGAGGCTTCCTCACAACTTTGTCAGCCCAGTACCATCTTGAAAGGTGGGGGACAATATTTGGTGTTACTTGCTTAGAAAGTAAACCCAGAGCCCAGAAAGGGCCAGAAAGCGTACTCACCTGCATCCACTCCCCCACCACACCCCACCACGTGCGTCCAAAAGACGCCACCAGGTCTGGTTCAAGCTGCGCAGAGCGGAGGTCGCTGAGCACCCGCTGCGCCTACTGGGGTTGAGGTTCTGAATTAATGGGGACCCTTTCAAGTTCGCGTAGTTCCGACTTTTGGGGAGGCATCATTTCGGACAGGTGGCTTCAGGGTTTGGTGGGCTTTGGGCTCAGTGCAGTTATTTGGTGTGCGCCAAGGAGAGGCTCCAACCCCCTTGAGTCCCTAGGCCCTGAACCCTCGCACCCTTCTGCATGCGTGTCGCATGTGAGCGGCTTAGGGTTTAGGACTTCCAGGAATCGAGGGTTTCAACCGCAACTTTGGCGCCAAGGTGGGTGGAGCAGTACACTTAACCGCTTGACCCGAACCTCACCTAAGGGGATAACAATGCATTTAGGGTTTGCAGGGTTCAGAGATTCAGGGCTTGTCGGCTTCAGGACCATGATGGTCCAAACACCAACTAACGGTGCAAAACAAAACAACAAGTGAGACGTAAAAGGTGGATGGCTGTGGGTGATCTTAATTTTGGGCTCCTCTTGGCAACTGTGTAACAATTGAAGCCCTACAAACCCTAAAACCCTGAGCCCCTACCCCCCACCTCCTGCCCCACCCGCAACTTGCTTTTCTCACCGGACTCTTGTAGGGATGAAAATAGGACTTCTTGTTCTTTTGCCTGCCATCATCCCGCGCCGCCAGCACTATCGGTATAGCACACGCATCCGGCCCCGTCCACCTCAGCCTTGAACTTGCACAATGCACAAGTGCCCGCGTTTGTGGTTGAGTTCAGGGTGTTGATGGCCATGAGTCTGCTGGTGGTGCCAGGCTCAGGCTGGTGGGGGCGAAGGGCTACCCTTGCATGACCACGATGGCTCCCTGGACGTGGGGTCCGGTGCGCGACCCTCCAGCTTGGGGTCTAGAGGCCTCGAGTTTTTATGTAACCCTAAGCAGCCCAAACCCTCTTACGTCGCAATTTCAGAAAATGTTCTACATCTTTACAACCTCTTCTTTTGTTCTATATGAAACGTTACGTATTGAAGTCTGCTCTCGCCGAGACTGTGATCCAACCTCTGCGACATCGGAAGAGCGGGCGTAGCCTGTAAGGACCTGGGACTTGAGAGTCCTCGCTTGGGATGTTCCCCCTTATGCCAAATAACAGTCCTTAAATAATCGGGGGTATTATACTCCCTATTAAGGACTGTTAGTAGCAGAGGGAACGTCGCAAGTCCTCTCGAAAGAATTGAGCCAGCCTAAGCCCCGAAAGGAGGAACCCTGAACCCGTTGGACTAGCAGTGTCTTGCAGCCGTGCTGGGTTCGGAGTTCTGGCTTGAGAAAATGAGAGGAAGCTCATGGCAGGGAGCCTGCCACTCTAAACCCTAAACCCTAAACCCTAAACCCTAAACCCTAAACCCTAAATCCTAAACCCTAAACCTGCAGCCGCAAAGAAGAAGTCAAGAGTCGGAAGTGTAGGCGACCTCATCCGCGGCGAGTGCTGCCTCGAGTATATGTACATGTATATGTGTGTATATATATATATGTTTATCTGTTTATATTTATATTTAAATTTATATGTATATTTATATTTATGTTTATATTTCTATTTCTATTTCTATTTATATGTATATTTATTTATATTTGTATCCATGTATACATCTAGACATATTAATATATACACAGATACACATATGTCAAATATACCTATATATATATGTATATATATATATATAGATTCGGGCCTCTTTGGCAGGTTTGGGAGAATCACCCATATCGTTCGAGCTGGGTTGGTTCGCCAAACAACAAGGAAACCCAGCATGAATGGGGCCTGGCGGTGCTACATTGTCTTCTTCTACAGGCTTCGGCGATGGCTTCATTTTCGAACGTGCTAAAAATGTGGTAACTCTTTTTCAGGAGCGCAAGGCATGAACCACTATGTAGCGCGTATTCACCGCGAAATCCCTCAACCTTTGAACCCTGAAAATTAACCCTCTTGAATTCTGAATGCAAGCCCCAGGGCCGACCCACGCAAGCATTCCAAAGCCACCGTTGCAAGAATCACCCCAACTCACTCCAGCGCTTCGGGTTTAGGGTTTAGGGTTTAGGGTTTAGGGTTTAGGGTTTAGGGTTTAGGGTTTAGGGTTTAGGGCTTAGGCTGCCGGGAAACTTGGGTCATGGTTCGCAGCCAGTCGGCGGCGCCAGCGGCGTCGCCCGAGCGTGCGCAGCTCTCGATGAGGCTCGTGTATCTGACGCCCGCAGCCCTCCCGTGAAGCTTCAAAACGGGGTAACTACGAATTACTGCCAATTGCTGCAGTAGATTTCACTTCATCAAAAGGTGTGTACACATATATCATATATCTAGCAATGATGCCGTCACTGCAAGGTTGCCAGAGCTTGAAACACCCCCCCGCGCAAACGTGAGATCTCGTTTCAGCCAAGATGCGTTATTTCGTCGGGAGTGAGGCCCAGTGGCTTCATCTTTGCAAACCACTTCCGGGCCTCTTCAGACTTGCGCGCTCTGGCGCAGCCATGAATCAGAGCATTGCCTGGGCTTGGCGTCCAGAAGCCCCCAAAGGGGCTTCGTAGCGTTTTATGAGAGCTTCTCTGTGTTGCATTCTCTGTCCGTTCGTGGTTTCGTTTTCGCATCGCCCCCAGAAGTAGGGTGGTATCGTTCATGAGCCATCTGAACTGTTGTAGGCTTTGGAGGGCGAAGCTTCGTAGGGTTCACAGGGAATGAGCACCTTACAGTACATGGCAAAACAAACCGACACTGCAAGCTCACCTGACAGAAAGAAACAGTGCGGTAAGCAGCATGTTCGTCCTACATATGCGGTAACGTCTTGCTTCCCTAATCCCTCAAACCTCAACATCTCAAATCTGCGGCCTGTCTCAAAGACCTCCAAAGCAGGGAGTCGTCACTTTCCAAGCATCCGAGTCGCATGAGATGATGTCCTCACGCTTTGCAAGCCAGTGTGGCAATTTGATGGTTTAGGTTAAGGGCGAAACCAACAAACGTGTGCAACGCGTGACGTAGGAACCTTATGACATTTCGTTGGGCACCACCAATGGAACGGAAGCAGCTGTTTTAGCGAAAATCAGCTGAGGGAAAGGCTTGGGACAGCCCTACGCAAGTGGCTGGCCGCTGAAGCCATCGCTGTCTGATAGCCCAGGTTCCCGGAGACGACCCCAGAAGTGTAACCCAAATGATTCCTACCCTAAACCCTAAACCCTAATCCCTAAACCCTAAACTACTTACAGACCTCATTGCAGAGCAGCTCCTTTGCAGCAGAGCGGCTGGAGTGACCCGCGCGGTCACCATCTTGGTAAACAGCTTGGCGGCCTGCTCTACTTGGACATGGTGCATTGCGCTTTGGATTCTCAAAGCCTCTCATCATACCACAACCCTAAACCCTAAACCCTAAACCCTAAACCCTAAACCCTAAACCCTAAACCCTAACCCT